>LPNX010607182.1:16201-29716 GCA_001517045.1 Pseudotsuga menziesii | reverse complement strand
TCTCCCCTATCCTGTAACCTAAATCCCTTATGCATTAGAGGAAATTTCAACTCAAAATGGGCCTTTTACCTCTAATTCAAATTCCATGTCATCATGTGTTAGCGAATAAAATTGCTTTAAATTTGAAATACCGTATAGGTCTTAAACAATTTTTTAATATGAATTTAGGGATAGGTATCATAAAAAACTACTTTTTGTTTGTATTTTTGACATATCTCCCTGTGTTCAAATTCCTATCGGGAGAGCTCATCAGATGTGGAATTAAATTCTGTATCCAACGAGTACCCACTCGGCATACTTTTGACGAGCCCTGCTACTCCAAAAACAAGAAATACCTGAAAAAATGTGATGATGATGTCATCATCATCACATTCTTTTAGGTATTTCTTGTTTTTGGGGTAGTAGGGCCATCAAAAGTATGCCGAATGGGTACTCGTTGGATGTAGAATTTAATTCCGATCCAACAAGCTCTCCTGATCAAAATTTGAGTAAAAACACGGGGAGATATGTCGAAAATACAAAAAAAAAGTAGTTTTTTTTCTTTTCTTCCTCTAAAATTAATAAATATTATTTTATTATTTTAACTTTTATTTTATTAATGTTTTTTAGGAGGCCCATTTGGATTTGAAATTTCCTCTAATGTATGTGTGTCTCTCTCTTTGTCTAACGCCTTCTCTCTCTCTCTTTAAACCCCTAACCTTTAATCTATCTCTATCTCTAAATCCCTAACACCTAATCACTCTCTCCCTCCCCCCCTCTCTCTCTCTAATCCCATAACCCTTAATATCTCTATTCTATTCTAGTCTTTGTTTCAACCCATAACCTCTAATATCTTTTTTAACCCCCAATCTCTCTCTATCTCTAAACCCCTTAACCCCATCCTCTCCCTCTCCTTCACCCCCCCTCTCTCTCTCTCTACTTGTCTCTCTCTCTTGCTAAACCCCTATCCTACAATATATGTTTATCTCTCTAAACCTCTAACCACCAATCCATCTCTTTCTATCTCTCTCACTCTCCAAACCCATAAACCCCAACCCCTAACCCACACACTCTCTCTCTCTCTCTCTCTATATATATATATATATGGGTTTAGTTTGTATATATATATAAACTCCTAAACCATAATCTCTCTCTCTCGCTCTCTAAAACCCTAACCCCTAATCTCTCTGTAAACCCCTGACACCCAATATTTGTCTCTCCCTCTCTCTAAACCCCTTAACCCAAGTCTATCCCTCCCTCTCTCTCTCTCTCTCTCTCTCTCTCTCTCTCTCTAAACCCCTAACACCTAATCTCTCTATATCTAAATACTTAGCCTAAAACCTTTGTTTTTCTCTCTAATCCCCTAACCCCCAATACCTCTCTTTCTATCTCTCTCACTCTTCAAACCCCTAACCCCTAATATCTTTCTCCATAAACCATGAATATATCCCCAACTCTTGACATACAGTCTCCCTCTCTCTCTCTAAACTTCTATTATTCGATAATTGCCTCCTTTTCTCTCTAAACCCCTAATCCCCAATCTCTCTATATCTCTCCCTAAATTCTTAACCTCGAGGCTCTCTCTCTCTCTCTCTAAACCCATCCCCTAATATACAATTTTTGTTTTTTTCTCTCTTTAAGCCCCTAACACAAATATATATAAACCCCTAACTTCTAATCTCTCTGTCACATCCTCGACCCTCTGACCGGCAAAGAGAACGCTACCATGGCGTTAACCATCCGGACTACCAACCCCATGAACACGTGAATTCATAAAAATGCCAAAACAGAATGCATTGAAGTAGAACATACACAGATGAAACTATTTCTCATACACAGCGGAAGCAACAGACATTTATACAATCATTCATTCCACATGTTCATCACATTCATTAACATAAAATATGGTTGCAGAAGTGAAATAGGCAAGATTACTTATCTTATGAAGAACTCATTCCGCAACCAGCTACGTCGCTGCAACGTTCCACCCAACCATAGGCCAGCATGCTCCTTAATCTCTCAACAGCGCTGCCACCCCCGAGCTGGGCATGATTCTCCAAGGAATAAGGGAACAAGTAGGATTACACATAGCCAAGGATACACAAACACAGCCAAGCCAACACAGTTGGGTTTATCAGGCCATCCACAAGACAGCCAAGCCAACATGGTCAGGTTTATCAGGCCATCAAGGAGTTGGGAAAGGATAAATGCTAAGCTGGTGAGCTCATTACAGAGCCAAGAACACCTACACCAGAACTATCCTGGCTTCTAAGACACCCACACACAATGAACACAAGGAATCAATCCCTTCTCTGCTACATAGTCCCTTAGGCCTTGCATTTTCTTCTAGTGTTATTCAGGGGTTCTGGAGAAGAAAGCCAACCCTCTAGCTCTGTCTGTGTGGTTTCCAGCCACCAGGTTTATCAAGCAAACCAAGCCCCCATCCCTGCTCCCAACATAGTCCAAAGACCAACCATTGCACTCATGCAATCATTCAGCTGTCACAGCTTAAACAGGGAAAACAACTCCCAAGAGAATTATACAGTCCCAAACGTATCGGTGAACACAGCTCACAACATGGGGAAAACAATGGTCCCAAACGTATCCGCATACACTACCAACAAACATGGAGAACAACAGCTAGTTATACACAATCAAAGCCACTGGGGAAAACTTACCAAGACCACACTACTGAAGAAAGCATAGTCTCCCAGCCTACGCGTTAGAGAAACTTGCACCAGACCCCAAATGTAAAGAAGACCACAACAATCACAACGTAAGGGAGACCACAGCAACACAATGAATCTTGAGGAGAATGGTGGCAGCCATAACTCACGAGAAGAACAACAATCCAAATCTCAACATTGAAAATGATGGGAAAATTACATGACCATACCGGTCTGTGAGGAGGTCATATAGCCAAAAACATGAATGTCCCTTCACAATAAATCATGGATGAAAGAGCACAGCCCCCAGCTCGCTATGTGCATCAAAACTAGGAAAGATCTTGTGCATGAGAATAATGAACAAACAATGGTGAGGATGCGTAGTAGTGGGAGAGTGCGTGAGTGTTTTAGCTCCGTCATGGAAATCCTAGAGAGTTCGCTTCCTTTTTCCCAACGTGAGGTTCATTGCTGGTGGAGTGTGTGGATGGGAAAGGATGGACAATTCTGCCACCCCCACTCCCAAAACAATAAATTCTCAACTACTTAGCTGAAAGTTTAAGGTGGTAGTTGGATAAGACAAGGAGAAATGGGAAGATCAAATGGGGTTTAACAGCTGGCACATGGCTTTTTCCCATTGGTTCAAGTTTTGACACCCCCCCCTTATCCTTGTGAAAATCATGCCCCTTCTCAATTTTGTTGCCACGAATGTAGCTGGTTGGGTTATTTAATTAAAGATGCATATGTAAATGATGACAAAACTTGATATGTATGCCGCATGCCCCGATATACCATCGGTGACGATTTCAACCTGAAACATAGCATAACCAATCAATGGTGGGGCCTTGGCCTTTAGCTCCACACCATGATCATTTACAATATATACATCATGTACGTTTAATGCAACGGGGTCAAAATCAAGGTATTACATTCCCATCCCCCTTCAATAGCACTGTCCTCAATGCTTTACAAAATTGAACAAAATGCTACACTGGTATCACCTCAGTGTTCCACAGAATTGAACAAAAATGGATGTGCCAACCGCATGGCATCCTCCAGCTCCCATGTAGCCTCTTCAGGTCCGTAGTGCTCCCATTGCACCTTTACCTGACCTATGGCCCGGTTCCAGAGCATTGTGACCTTCCTGTTGAGGATGTGCATTGGCTCGATTCCGAACTCTCCCTCGGGTTCCACCTGAATCACATCCCAATTTATCACATGGTTAAGATCATGTACATATCTCTTAAGCAAAGAAACATGAAAAACATTATGAGCTCTAGTGCTAGCAGGAAATGCAAGTCTATATGCAACTGGCCCTATTCTTTCAAGCACTTCAAATGGACCACAATATCTAGGTGACAGCTTGGCACAAATTTCAAGCTTCAAGGAACTCTTCATGGCCCTCACTCTGAGGTAAACATGATCCCCAACATTGAACTCCCTATTCACCCTATGCTTATCTGCATAGCTTTTCTGTCTGTCTTGTGCTGCTTTCAGATTCTGCCTGATCTTTATAACCTCTTGCTCCATTTCCCTGAGCAATTCTGGTCCAAGCACAATTCTGTTCACTGGATTGTCCCAAGTCACCGGTTTCCTACACCTTCTTCCATACAAAGCTTCATACAGACTCATCCCCAAGGAAGCCTGCTGTCCATTGTTGTAAGCAAACTCTACCAAGTGCAAGTAATCTTCCCACTTGGTTGGTTTTTCCATCATGTACATACGAAGCATATCTTCAAGCAACTGATTAACTCTCTATGTCTGCCCATCCGTCTGAGGATGGTATGTAGTGCTGAAGTTCAGCTTTGTACCCAAATATGCAAACAACCCCTTCCAAAAGTTGGAAGTGAACTTGACATCTCTGTCAGAGACTATTGCCTTAGGCAATCCATGCAATTTGAATATATCCTTCATGAAGATCTTTGCAATGTCATTAGTCTTATGTGTAGACTTAACCAGTATAAAATGTGCTACCTTAGTCAACCTGTCTACCACAACCGTGATGGAATCATGTTGTCTCCAAGTCATCGACAATCCTGTAATAAATCCATGGAAATAACTTCCCATTTCCATTCTGGAACTGGCAAAGGCTGCAACAAACCTACTGGATGTTGATGCTCAACCTTTACCTATTGACATTTCATACACCTTGAAATGTATTCAGCCATATCCCTTTTCATTCCTGGCCAAAAGTACTACTTTCTGGCTGTAGCAATTTTCTTCTGATATCCTGGGTGACCAAAATACGGAGCTTGATGGATTTCATCCATAACAACTCTCCCCAAATCTGCTACATCTGGGATATAAATTCTACCTTTATAAGCGAGAAGTCCATCTTCTTCAAATTTAGATCCCTAATACCTCTTCTCAAGACTTTGTTGTTGCAATTTGTCTTTTACCTGCTCATACAATTCATCTCCAGCAGCACGACTAACAATCTGCTGCCTCAAATACGATTGGCAAATACTGAGAGATGCCACGTGCATTTATTGCATCTTCCTGCTGAGTGCTTCAGCTACCTTAATTTCCTTTCCCTTTATGTGCTTGATTTCAAAATCAAACTCACATAAAAATTCCAGCCATCTTGCTTGCCTAGCATTCAGAGTAGGCTGATCAAACAAATACTTTAGTCCACAGTGATCTATTCTAAGCTCAAATCTCCTGCCCATCAAGTAATGCCTCCACATTTTGAGGTCATGTACTATGGCTACAAGCTCGAGATCATGAGTGGCATAGTTCTTCTCATACTCCTTCATCTTTCTCGACTCATAACATATCACATGGTTTTCCTGGATAAGGAATCCTCCAAGCCCTTGTCCACATGCATCAGTACACACCAAAAAATCTTTCTCTGGATCTGCAACCTTCAATACTTGTGCACTGGTGAGAAGATTCTTCAACCTCTGGAAAATTTATTCACACCTCGATGTCCATTCGAACTTCACCCCCTTCTTTTGCAAAGAAGTGATGGCATGTGCAACTTTGGAGAATCCCTCAATGAACCTCCTGTAGTATCCTGCAAGTCCCATAAAAGATCTAACATCTATCATATTTCTTGGAGTAGGCCAATTCATAATGGCTTCAATCTTTTCAGGGTCCACAAATATACCCTCCTCTGAGATAATGTGACCCAAATACTGAATTCTATCTCTATAGAAATCACACTTGCTCAATTTCGCATACAATTGATGCTCCCTGAGCAAATTCAATGTCAATCTCAAATGCTCTTCATGCTCTTTCTCATTCTTATAATAAACAGGAATGTCATCAAGGAAAACAAGAACAAACTTGTCCAAATACCTGCTGAAGACACTATTCATAAGGCACATAAATGTAGCTAGTGCATTTGTGAGACCAAATGGTACCACTACAAACTCATAATGCCCATACCTTGTCCTGAAGGCTGTCTTATGAATTTCTTCATCCTTGATTCTCACTTGATGGTAACTAGACCTCAAGTCAATCTCGGAAAATACCTTTGCTCCTCTCATTTGATCAAAGAGATCATCAATCCTAGGCAAAGGATATTTATTCTTTACGGTAACCTTGTTCAACTGTCTGTAATCAATACATAACCTGAGTGTACCATCTTTCTTTTTTACAAACAGAACTGGTGCTCCCCAAGGAGACACACTCAGTCAGATATACTTCTTTTCCAACAACTCTTGCAGTTGCATCTTCAATTCTAGCATCTCCGGTGTACTCATCCTGTAGGGTGCCTTGTACACTGGTGTTGTTCCTGGCACAAGTTTAATTGTGAAATGAATGTCCCTCTTTGGAGGAAGCCCTAGAATCTCATCAGGAAAAACGTCCCGAAATTCCTGTAACACCTGATAGTCCTCCATCCTCCAAGTTTCATCACTTGATGTCTCCAAAATATGAGCTGCATACAACTAGCATCCCTTCCTACAGAACTTCTTTAACTGCATTGTTGAAACTTGTCATACTGAAATCACCTTTGGAATGCCTTTCACAACTACTAGGTTCCCTTCTTCATTCATGCATTTTAAAGTCTTATTGTAACAGTCAAGCTTCACGTTGTGAGCTTCTAACCAATCCATTCCAATGAGAATATCATAGGAACCAAGCGGTAGAACATTTAGATCTACACAAGTGACCAACCCATCCATGACCAATGGACATTTCTCTACCACTTCACTAACCTTTCTCTTAGTTCCAGTGGCTAGCTGAACTAACCAATACTTCCTATGCTTTTCTTTCTTAAAAGCACAAATCTCCACTACTCTAGGAGTAATGTAACTATGCGTGGAACCAGGGTCAGTTAAAATAGAAACAGATTGCTCAACAATCTTACCTGCTACTTCAACTATAGTTGACTGGTGATCTGCTTGGTGGTCCTCTAGTGCTCCATAAATCCTAGGGACTGCCCTTGCTACTTGACCCATTGTTTCTGCTTCTTGAATGTTATAAGCTGGCCTTGCACTCTCATTCTCGAGTGGACAATTTATGCGCATGTGGGGTCCTCCACATTTCCAACATTGGATTGGCCCTCTATTATGTTGTGGATCCTTATGTTTTTCTCCTGTCATTCCAACTGGCTTACTCGCAGCTTGGGATGACTGCTTCTACTGATTCTTGAAGTTAGAAGGTTTGAAACCTTTCTTTCTTTGGTCAAACTTCTCATTCTTCTTGTCCTTCCATTCCTTATGGTAATCAGGTTTACCTTTACTTTGCTTATAACAATACTTAGCCTTCCTTATTGCTTCATCAAGAGTTCTAGGTTCACAAAACTCAATTCTATCTTTGTCAGACTGAGGTAATCCACTCAGAAAATGTTGGACCTTCACTTTCTCATCTACGATGTACCAGACATACCTCAACAGTTCTAAAAAATTATTTGCATATTTTTCCATGGTCTGCTGTCCCAATATCATCTCATGGAACTCCTTAATCTTGTCATTATAATACATGTCAGAGAGGTATTTCTGCTTGAAATACTTCTTGAACTGTTTCCACTTAAGTCTCCTTTCACTGACCCTCTTTACTTGCTTGAAGTGTTCCCACCAAATGGATGTTCTTCCATTCAGGTTGAATATGACAACTCTTTCCTTCATGTTTCCTGAATAATAGTCACTTGAAAGTACTTCTTTTTCCCAAGAATCCAAGCTTCACCCTCTTGTCCAGTCTTTACCTCACCATCAAATGTAGGAGGTTTAGATTTCTTAAATTCATCTCAAGAGCAATCCATATGGTGTCTCTTTCTTTTCCTTTTATGAGAAGAAGAACTTGAATCCCCACTAGACTCTTCGGAGTCAGAGGATCCACTAGAACTCCTTCTCCTTCTCCTAGTACTGCTCCTACTGCCTTCTGGTCTTGTTATACCTTGTCTAGAGCCTATCTGTTTTTGCAAGTTTGTCAAACTCTGCAACATTGCAGCATTAAACTGATGCTGCTCTTCCTAGGTTTTAATCAAGCTTCTCATGGTGGCTGCAACATCTGACGGTGTCTCTTGGAATATCCTTCCATTAGACTCTATGTCATCATTTCTATTACGGGCATTTTCTCCCATGGCATCTCACACATGCTCATAAGAATCCTGAGCATCACATCCGTCATGGGTTCTCATAGCTGAACCACCTCTGGCTTATCAAACTGCACTACCTAGAATACTGCCCTTGAAGGTGACTATGATTCTGCAAACATGTTAGTAACACAACTGTTAGATGCATAACATTGATATAAATCGGAATCACTTACCCTTCTCTTGGAATAACCATAAAATAACAATTTGCCCAAACAGAATATTTTCTTCATCAAAGAACATCTATCTGAGGGGGACGACGGGGGTCAAGGGGGCTTGCCCCCTTGTGGCTCACCACTACAGGGCGGGTTGAGGGCAACGAACTCGTCTTTTTTTCTTGTAATTCTATGATTTTCACACAAACTGGCCATAAGATCGCTGCCACTTTCTCATTTTAATCCCTGAAAATCCACTGAAAAACAGTTGAAAATCCTACTGAAAAACAATCAAAATCTGTTGGAAAATCTCACTTGAAAAACTCAAAATTTCCTTACACAAGATCGGGTCTCATCCCAACTAACAATCCAACATTTTGGCGGCCCAAACAACTAGCCTCCTCCAATATATCAGCGGCCGGGTGCACTATTCCTCGGGAGGATAATCCACTAAAAATTCACAACAACAGATCCTCAATCCATTAACTTCATTCGATGACCTTATACTTAAAAACAAAATTCAAATTTCCCTCTCATCGGCGAACGAAAGTACTAATCACTGTGGCATCAGCGGTTGAGCCTTTATCCATCAAGAGGATAGTTCACTGGCTAGCTGCAACAGTGGATGTTCAATCCACTAACAACCGTCGATGGAGGACGACTCCAGGACTTAGAATTTTTTTTGAAAATTTCCCCTTTAGTCTTCCTTTTCACCACTTGATCGGCTCCATTCTCTTCTTTTCATTGGTGAAATAGTTCCATTAGCAGCCGCAACGGTGGAACACAATCTTCAATCTTCTTTCAATAGCTGACGACTTTGGGCCTTAGAAAAATTTTAAACTTTCTTTCTTTACGGCGCCGGTGGTCGGAGACCTTACCTGTCGGATGCGTAGTTGTCTAGCCATCCGCAATGGTGGTGCTTGTTCAACTATTTTCAGACATCGAACACTTAGAAAATTTTCTACAATTTTCCTTCCAACTGTCCTCCGTCGGGTATGCTTCCGCCTAGCTCTTCCACTATGTTGGAAGTCCTTCCCGCGAAGTGTTCCGACAATTCAAACACTTAGAAAAATGTGTGGAAGTTTTTTGTCATCAACTTCTAATCTCTACTAGGAAAAAATAAATCCCGCTTCTATCACTGCATCTTCATGGTCCATTCAAGCCCATGCTGCAACACGAGCTTTGATACCACACTTTCATGTCCCCAACCCTATGACCGGAGAAGAGGACGCTACCATGGCATTAACCATCCGAACTACCAGCCCCATGAACATGTGAATTCATAAAAATTCCAAAACAGAATGCATTGAAGTAGAACATACATAGATGCAACTATTTCTCATACACAGCGGAAGCAACATACATTTATACAAGCATTCATTCCACATGTTCATCACATTCATTAACAGAAAATATGGTTGTAGAAGTAAAATAGGAAAGATTACTTATCTTATGAAGAACTCATTCTGCAACCAGCTACTTCGTTGCAACATTCCACCCAACCATAGGCTAGCGTGCTCCTCAATCTTTGAGTAGCGCTGCCACCCCCGATATGGGCATGATTCTCCAAGGATTAAGGGAACAAGCAGGCTTACACATAGCCAAGGATACACAAACACAGCCAAGCCAACACAGTTAGGTTTATCAGGCCATCCACAAGATAGCCAAGCCAACATGGTCAGGTTTATTAGGCCATCAAGGAGTTGGGAAAGGCTAAATGCTAAGCTAGTGAGCTCATTACAGAGCCAAGAACACCTACACCAGAACTAGCCTGGCTTCTAAGACACCCACACACACCCAACACAAGGAATCAGTCCCTTCTCTGCTACATAGTCCCTCAAGCCCTACATTCCCTTCCAATGCTATTCAGGGGTTGTGGACAAGAAAGCCAATCCTCTAGCTCTGTCCGTGTGGTTTCCAGCCACCAGGTTTATCAAGCAAACAAATCCCCCATCCCTGCTCCCCACACAGTCCGAAGACCAACCATTGCACTCATGCAATCATTCAGCTATCATAGCTTAAACAGGGAAAATGAATCCCAAGAGAATTATAAAGTCCCAAACATATCGGTGAACACAACTCACAACATGGGGAAAACAATGGTCCCAAACGTATCCGCATACAGTACCAACAAACGTGGAGAACAACAGCCAGTTCTGCACAATCGAAGCCATTGGGGAAAACTTACCAAGACCACACTAGGGAAGAAATCACAGTCTCCCAGCCTATGCATTAGAGAAACTTGCACCAGACCCCAAATGTAAAGAAGACCACAACAATCACAATGTAAGGGAGACCACAGCAACACAATGAATCTTGAGGAGAATGGCGGCCGCCATAACTCACGAGAAGAACAATAATCCAAATCTCAACATTGAAAATGATGGGAAAATTACATGACCATACCGGTCTGTGAGGAGGTCATACAACCGAAAACGTGAATGTCCCTTCATAGCAAATCATGGATGAAAGAGCACATCCCCCATCTCGCTATGTGCATCAAAACCAAGAAAAATCATGTGCATGAGAATAATGAACAAACAATGGTGAGGATGCGTAGTAGTGGGAGAGTGCGTGAGTGTTTTAGCTCCGTCGTGGAAACGAGTGGAAATCCTGGAGAGTTCTCTTCCTTTTTCCCAACGTGAGGTTCATTGCTAGTGGAGTGTGTGGATGGGCAAGGATGGACAATCCTACCACCCCCACTCCCAAAACAATAAATGCCCAACTACTCAGCTGAACATTTAAGGTGGTATTTGGATAAGACAAGGAGAAATGGGAAGATCAAACAGGGTTTAATAGCTGGCACATGGCTTTTTCCCATTGGTTCAAGTTTTGACACCCCCCCTTATCCTTGTGAAAATCATGCCCCTTCTCAATTTTGTTTCCGCGAACGTAGCTGGTTGGGTTATTTAATTAAAGATGCATATTTACATCATGACAAAACTTGATATGTATGTTGCATGCCCCAATATACCATCGGTGATGATTTCAACCTGAAACATAGCATAACCAATCAATGGTTGGGCCTTGGACTTTAGCTCCACACCATGATCATTTACAATATATACATCATGTATGTTTAATGCAACGGGATCAAAACCGAGGTATTACACACTCTCTCTCTCTCTCTCTCTCTCTCTCTATAATCCCATAACCCCTACTATCTCCATTTCTATTTTAGTTCTCTTTAAACACCTAACCTCCAATATCTCTATCTTGCTTCCTCTCTCTAAAATCGAAACTCCCAACCTCTACGTCTCTCTCTGTAAACCCCTTAACCAAAGTCTCTCTGTCTCTTTCTCTCTCCCTCTCTCCCCCTCTCTCCCTCTCTCTCTCTAAACCCCTAGCCACTAATCTCTCCCACTCTTCAAACCCTAACCCCTAATATCTTTCTCTATAAACCATGAACCTCTAAAATCTCTCTCTCTCTCTCTCTCTCTCTCTCTCTCTCTCTCTCTTCAACCCATGACCCAGAATCTCCCTCTATCTCTCTAAACCCCTAACACCCATCTCTCTCTCTCTCTCTCTCCCTCTAAAACCCTAATCCCTAATATCTCTCTCTATAAACCCCTAACCTCAAATATTTGTCTTCCCTCTCTCTTTAAACCCCTAATCCTCTATATATTTATTTCTTTCTCCATCTAAACCTCTAATCCCTAATCTTTTTCTCTCTAAACCCATCACCCTAAATCTGTTTCACTCTCTCTCTAAACCCCTAGGCCCTAACTTACAATATCTCCCTCTCTCTCTCTCAATAAACCTCCAATTAACAATGTCTCTCTTTCTATCTATATCCCTCTCTAGACCCCTAATTCTCAATATCTCTATTTGTAAAAATATAACCTCCGACCTCCCTCCCTCTCTCTCTCTCTCCCCCTAAACCACTAACTCCCAATCTCTCTCCCTAAACCCATTACCATCAATCTCTCTCTATCTAAACTTCTAACCCCCAATCTATCCCTCACTCTAAACCCCTAACCCTAATCTCTCTCTCTCTTTCTCTAAACCCCTAACTTTCGATCTCTCTCTCTCTATCTCTCTCTAAACCCCTAACCTCAGATCTCTCTCTCTCTCTCTCTCTCTAAACCCATAACCTCCAATCTATCTATCTCTCTCTTAATACCTAATCCAAAATATATCTCTTTCCATTTCTCTCTCTCTCTCTCTCTCTCTCTCTCTCTCTCTCTCTCTTTATCCGTAAACACCTAACACTCAATCTCTCTCTCTTTATCCCTAAACACCTAACACTCAATCTCTCTCTACATCTCTTTAAACTCATTAGATCCAATCTCTCTATCTCTCTCTTAACCCCTAACCCTGCCCTCTCTCTCTACTTCTCCCTCTCTAAAACCTTAACCCAAAATCTCTCTCTCTAAATTACTAACCTCCAATCTCTCTCTCTCTCTCTCTAAATCACTCAACCATTAATCTCCTCTCTTTATATATCTTTCTCTCGCTATAAAATCATAAACTCCAATCTCTCTCTCCTCCCTCTCTATAAACCAATAACCCCCAATATCTCTTTCTCTTTCTAAACCCCTAACCACTATTCTCTCTCTCTCTCTCTCTCTCTCTCTAAACCCCTACACCTAAATCTCTCTCCGTCCCCTTGTCCCTCTCTATCTATCTATCTATCTAAAAACCTAACCCCAAAAATATCTCTCTCTATCTAAACCCAAATATATCTATACTTCATGCCCCAAACCCTAATATATAAGTCTTTCTCTATATCTCTTTGCCTCTTCCTCTCTAATCCCCTAACCCCCAATATCTCTCTCTTTCTATAAACTCTAACCTCCATTCTCCCTCTCTCTATCTCTCTCTCTCAAAACCGCTAACCTCCAAGGTCTCTCTCTCTCTCTTTATCTCACTCAAAACCCCTAACATCAAAACTCTCTCTCTCTCTCTCTCTCACACACACACACACACACACACACACACACACACACAAACCAAAACCCCTAATATCACTCCTTCTCATCTCTTTCTCTCTCCATCTCTCTCTAAACCCTTAACCCCTAATATCTCTTTGTCTCTTTCTACCTCTAAACCCCTACCTCAAAATATCTCTCTATCTCCTTTTCTCTCTAAACCCCTAACCTCCCATCTCTCTCTCTCTCTCTCTAAATCACTAACCCCCAATAGCTCTCTCTCTAAAACCCTAACCCTGAATATC
>LPNX010607182.1:0-11161 GCA_001517045.1 Pseudotsuga menziesii | reverse complement strand
AAACCTATACGTCTTCAACACCTTTTCTCCTCCTAATAATTCTCTCAATCCCTACTCTCCTTCACCCTTGTAACCTATAATGTTCCCATTCCATTCATATTTCTCTATTTGAATTTACAACATCCTCTTAGGACCTTGACCATTCCCCACTGCCTCTAGGCCCTTCACCCTTCCACACCCCCTCTAAACTATTATCCATACATTTGATATATTACATATAGTGTTAGATTTTTAGCTCTACAAAACGCGTGCACATTTTGTAGTTCTATAACACGC
Organism: Pseudotsuga menziesii; assembly: GCA_001517045.1. NCBI lineage: Eukaryota > Viridiplantae > Streptophyta > Pinopsida > Pinales > Pinaceae > Pseudotsuga > Pseudotsuga menziesii. The sequence goes on along the minus strand of LPNX010607182.1, from coordinate 10,885 downwards.
TCGCATTTTGTAGTTCTATAATGTGCGCATATTTTGTAGTTATATAGCACACACGCATTTTCCAATTCTACAAGGGTGGGAGATGTAATTTGAATTTAAACATGTCAATTCACTTGCTTGCATGTCACCAATAGTCTTATGTGTATGCTTTAGAGTTTGCTTGAGTAATACCAAATATGTGCTATGGTATATGATAAACCATAGCTAATGGGACATTTTTTTCATTTCTTGAAGAAGTCATTGTACAATCATTTTTTATGAAATCTTAAACAAAAATAGCATTTTTTCTGTAGATTCTAAATATGTAATTTTAATTAAAAAATATTATATTTTCCTATTTGTTTTCAATTTCTATTGTGTTGTAACTCCTTAACTCAGAATACATGTTGTTAGTGTTTTTCCCATAACTTTTTCAATTCTGAATGGTTTTAATATGTGACTTCATATCAAGCTTACATGCATATAAAACAAATTTAATTGTCCATCATTGAAATATAAATTTTAAAATAAAACTTAATTTTTTTAATAAAATAATGAATTGTTCTTTTAAGATAATGAAAATATGCTTCTAGACATCTATTGTGAAAAAAGTAAATATTTTTTTCATATGTATAAATAATATTCTAATAAATTTGTTTAAAAAAATAATTTATATTTTATAACTAATTATTACTAAATAATATTGGTGATAATCAATTTAGAAAAATATTTTTCTAAATTCTTAAGAAATATAAATTTAATTATATAAAATTAAATTTAATACAAATATATAATTTAATTTAGATATCTAAATAATTTAATATATTGATATATAAATTTAAAAAAATAATAATAATTTTTTTAATAAAATAAAGAATTTTTTTTTTTAAAATAATGAAAATATGCTTTTGGACATTTATGTTGAAAATAGTAAATGTTTTTTCCATATGTATAAATAATATTCTAATAAATTTGTTTAAATAAATCATTTATATTCTATAACTAATTATTACTAAAACAATATTTGTGATGATCAATTTAAATAAATATTTTAAAAAATATTTTTCTGAATTCTTAAGAAATATAAATTTAATTATATAAAATTATGTTTAATATAAATATATAATTTAATTTTGATGTTTTATTTGATATAAATATATGTAGTTTTTAATAACATTTTTTCTATTCTATTTAATTTTTAAAATTTTGAATTATGTTAAAATATTTTATTTAATATAAATCTATGTAGTTTTAAATAACTTTTTTCCGAATTTTATTTAATTTTTAGAACTTTTAGATTTTGAATTTTTTTAAATATTTGTTTGAGATCTTTTATTTGTGGAACACATTGGTTTGATTATTAAAATAAAAATCAAAGTTAGTAAATGTAGAGTCTTTTATTATCAAATTAATTTCTCTTAATCATTAAAAATCTTGTTTAATAATGAAAATTGATCTAAGTAATATTTAAATTAATGTTTTTTAATCATTAAAAATCTTGTTTAATGATGAAAATTGATGTAAGTAATATTTAAATTAATGTTTTTTAATCATTAAAAATCTTGTGTAATGATGAAAATTAATCTAAATAATATTTAAATTTTATATTTTATTTTTATACACATCCATCTTGAAAGCTATTTCCACAACTAATTTCTAAAAGAAGAAATTTTTCATAACATTAAAGTTGAATAGTTTAGCCTTATATAATGTCAAGACTTTGACCTCTATTTAAACTATCATGTTATACAAAACCTAGCTACTTATGATAATTGCTTTATGTTATTAAGAGAAAAAACAAATACTTAAATGCTATTAAAATGTTAACTAGATCTTAACCCTTTCGAAATTTAAATTAAAATTACAATCCAAAATAGAAAAAACACTTTATCCACACTAAATCAATTTACTTTGATCTCATTTCTGTGATTAAATGTTACTCTTTATATATATATATATATATATTTTAAAATTTAAGTCACTTTTATTAAAAGTTAATTTAATTTTTAAATACGTGAAAAACACATTAAAATTAATGAAAATATTTCTCTATATATAATACATAATTAAATATATAACCAAACTAAAATACATTACCATTTTTATTTTAAAATTCAAAATTTTAATAATCATTAACATCTAATTGAAATAGATTTTGCATAAAAAAATCTTATAATCTAGGTGAAAGCTTTGATCGATTCATGGGTAATTTTTTTTTTTTCCAAAGAAAAATATCGTAAATATTTTATTCACTTTAGTAGATGGCCCTCAAAGTCCATCATACAAAAATCCAATTATGAAGTTGTCATTACATAACAATATTTGCCTCAGGAGGAGCACAAAAACCATTACCAATATCCATAACTAATCCAACTTTAAAGTTGTCAATTACATACACAATATCCACATATAGAACATAACGTTCACCGATACCAATATCCATAACTGATCCAACTTTAAAGTTGTCAATTACATACACAATATCCACATATAGAACATAACGTTCACAGAAACTTTTCAGTAGAAAAGATATCAAAATGCCATGCAAACAATTAAGTCTAATCTTACTTTTTTCATCATTCCTGATCATTCAGGTCAGATCAACTGTGAATCAAAGTGATCACAAGCAAAATAACCAGAAAAAAACTAGTTGGCTGATGTAGTCTCAAAAAATGAATGATAATTCATAAGCTGAGCAAAAAATCAGTGACTAATAAATTGGTCATTTCCAGACCATCCAAAGAATAAAGTTCATATCCAATTCAGCACCATATAAAAAGAGGCCAAACAGCCCGTATGTCAAGCTCTTAAGTATGTTATCGAATCATGGGTGATACGGCTCCGACATGGTTTGAAGGCTGTAATCAAATGATAAACAATCAGCCAGCTCGCCCTGAAGCCGAGTTAATACGGTGATCGAGTTAAAAACTAATATCTTTGAGACGGCTCCTTAGATTTGACAAATCTTATTTATAATATTTTGTATTTAAAAATTAAAATGATTTCTACTAACTATCAAATTAAAATTAAAATGATTTCTACTTATTATCAAATTAAAATTAAAATTTGAAAAAATAAATAGATAAACTTCATATAATAACAAACAATCGATTCTGTATTTCTAGATGATTTACACGTAATACTAAGTTAAAATTGAAATTATAGTTTATAATAATAACCAAGAATCTCGAACAAAAGAAACTCCACCATATTTCAAAAGAAAACTCGGCTTTGACTCGTTCATTTTGTCATTTTACATTGCCATCTTTGCTATCAGTGCATGATAAATATCTATCTTGGGCTTCTGTGGAGAGAAAAACATCTCAAGACCACTCAATTTAACTTTTAAATACCCACAATAATTCGAATATTATATTTTAATTGACAAAAAAGACACAATAAAAAATTGAGATTCGAAATCATTTCAAATACTGAGTAGCCGTTGTAAGATAACAACATGCTTATCAAAAATCTTTAATGGAATAGAATGGGATCCGAACGGGAAAATCATTTCAAATCTTCTGTATGATAACGACATTTTTGTTTCAAAAAGCCAATGTGATTTTATCAAAATCATTTGATGGAATGGAATGGGATCTGAAGGTGACGGGGAGATTAAAAATCATTTCAAATTATGAGTAGCTTTTTGTATGATAATGACATTCTACTATAAAACAAAAAACTATTTTTGAATTATCAAAATCATTTAATAAAATGGAATGGGATTCGGGTGACCGACACATTAAAAATCATTTCAAGTTATGAGTAGGCTTTGTATTATAACGACATTCTTCTCCCAAAAACGCAATGTGAGGGAGGGTTAGGTTTACTTGATATTCCTTGAAAATGTTTGTTATTGTTAGTGACTATTTGTTGTTTGTTATTGGCTTTAAGAGCTTGCTTAGGCTTACTTCTCTGTTCTTTTTTACTTCAATAAGTTATCACTTTGCATTAATTGGATTTGCATATATGCAGGACAGGAAGGAGAGGATGCCCAGAGTCTTCCATGGCTTTGCTATTGCTCTGGTAGAGGTTGCTATTGCTCTTGTAGAGGTTGCAGTTGGAGAGTTTATTGTGATCCAAGAAGCATCTGAAGTGACAATTCCAAGGCAAGTTGCAAATCAGTATTAGATTAATTTTTATTTTGTTATGGTTTGTTTATATTAATTTTGGCAGAGGTTGATGCTTAGCTACAGGCTATGAGATCTTCTAACTTATGGATTTCTATGGTATTGTGTTCAATTTGGTGATTTATTTGACAACTAATCTCCATGAGGGAACTTTGAATTTCTTCACAGAATGTAAAAAACTGGTATGGTGCGATTTGGTCACCACTATCCTCCACAAACACTAACTCGGGACTATATTGGACATTTACAGTGTCTTCATGTATTTGTATACATCTCTTTCCTTAATATTTTGCTATTTTATTTGCTTTGTATAAGGTTTCCAGCAATGCCCTACTAAGCAAATTATAAGGTTTCTAGTTTTATATAATTTGTTTATATTTACTGCAGATATTTTATGCGGTCCAAATTAATCAGCCTCGATCTTTTGGGTGCATGAAAAAATACTATGAACATTATCATCAAATTTCATAAAATAAATTGTGGGTTTACAGTGTTGTTAGCTATGTTATGTAATGTCAGTATCTGATGCAGTAAATGAAAATATTAATAGTCTCATTGCCATCTCTCATACCACCAGAGTGCAAATATTCAAACTCCAACGTATGTTAGAAAGCTTCTAGCCTTCATGTTGGGGTTTTCTACTTTTTGTGCATCTAACTATGTCTTGATTATTACAAAAATCAATGAATACCATATTCTTCACATTTGTTGTATGCTTCCAGTAATTAATGGTATATGTGCTTCTTTACCTTGCTTCATATTTCTAAAATATATTTATTATTCTTATTAGTTTAAAAATGCTTGTTAATTTATTTTGAAAACGCATGTTAATTTATTTTGAAAACAGATATGTTATTTGGGTTGTTGATTTTGTGCAGTAATCAATCTGATGAATACGTGATTTGAGGGGATGAATATGTGATTCGAGGGTATGGTGCTATCTTTTCTTTGGTGGGTCAGCTTCTCAAGGTATGTTTATATATTAGTTTTAGTTTTATTTTGAATAGGGTAGTTGTAGTAATTTTAGGATTATTTCTAATTTTTTTTATAAATATCCTAGTGTTATAGTAATTTTAGGATTTATTTGATCATAATTGTAGTAATTTTAGGTTTTTTTAGTTGCAGTAATTTTAGGGTTTATACTTTTTTATATAGTAGTAATTTTAGGGTTTAGCTTTTTTAAGTAATTATAATCTAATTTATCATAATTGTAGTAATTTTAGGTTTTTTTAGTTGCAGTAATTTTAAGGTTTATATTTTTTATATAATAGTAATTTTAGGGTTTTATCTTTTTTAATAAGGTTTTATTTTATATACAGTTTGTTAATCCAATGAATGAGTCGATAACAACATAGAATCCACTCAGATAACATAGATATATATTCATCTATTATTTCTCTTATTTAACGGATTAATGAAATATTGGAAAAATATTCAAGTAAATCAAATTATAGTTATAATTTGTTTTGTTGCAGTTTCACTTTGATAGCTTTCATCTTAGAATTATACCTTTGAATAAGAAAATATATAAAACATAAAAGAAATTAATTAATATATCAAATTATATTTGATAGATTATTTTTGGAATAAATGTTTTAATATGTGTCTTTCTTAATGGAAATTTTTATGTATATTAAGCCTAAGTTGATTTAGCTTACTCTCTTTCATTGTTCCTGTCTTTCATTTTTCATTTTGACCTTTTTTCCATAGATTACAATTTCTTGCATTTAACCTCATATCTATCTTTGTTTCACTAGAGTTTAACTTGGAAGGCTCCTTCTACAAACAGAGGTGTTAAAGGGACAACTAGGTAAGTAGTTAAAGTAGCCCACACATAACTACATTATGAGGAGATTGAATGTGTACGAAAGGTCAAGTTAATTTGTTTAAAATTTTATTAAAATAAAACCTTAGCTAATCAATTTTATAGTTTTAGAATTAAGAAAAAAACTTATTATTAACTTTTTTTATTGTTATTAAACTATAATTATATACATTATTTTTAATATCAAAACTTAATCAAGATTGTTATTTTTAAATCAATTAAAAAATTAAATTAGATTGAAAAACATATATTCTTCCTTAAGAGGTTGTGTTGTCTAGTTGCTCAAAAGATAAATTGAATTGGTTCTGCTCAGAATTAATCTGTGGTGAAGATAAATTTTCATTTAAGAAACAATTTTCAATTTTCTTAGTATTATTTTTGGATTTAGGTAAAAATCACACTAAGCAATGCCCATTGTTTCACTGTTTCTTAGCAGGTTGTCCATTTATTTAGATCCGTGTTCTTAATTTTTTGGATTTAGAAAAATCAAACAAAGCAATGACCAAGGCTCTACTAACCACTCAAAGCACATTATAGTCCATTCTTAAATCTGTATGATGACTCTACTAAACTTCCTTTTCTTCCCTACATTATATTGGTTAACTTTTAATACTGTTGACATGTCATGAAAAACATTACTCGTGTTGTAAATGTAAAAATTCTCATTCCAATCATGATTCAACTTCCTCTTCTAGGTATCTCTGAAAATATTTACTTATTACTGAGTATCTTTGAAAATATTTATTTAGCACTAAATGTTTGGTAAATACATTCTTGAAAATGAAAAAGTTTAACTCTAACTTGTCAATGTATCATAAAGCAATCCAGCTGCCACAAAAATATTGGTTGATCCAATTGATGGGCTACCACCAGCGCGCACCTAAACAACAGTTTGAGTTTTTCCTTTTTTCTTTTGGATGTTGTATGTTTTTAAAGTTATGTTGTATGTTTTTAAAGTTTTGTTAGATTATAAATTGTTATTTTGTTTATTTTTAATAATAATAAAGTAGTTTTTAAGATTGTTTTTCATGGTTAATAATATTATATATATTTAATTAAAATGTTTTTTTAAGTAAAAATAAAATAATAAAAAATGTTTTTTTAATAATTTTAAATTGTATACATTTATTACTATTATTGACTTTCAGAATTGTATATATTTTGTGTATAGAATTTATTTGATAATGTTATAATAATTTTAATTTTATTTTAGATACGGATAATTTCAATGATTTTAGGATTTTATCTTTTTGTTTATGTTGTTTTTTAGATTTCTTAATATTATTATAGTTGTTGTAAATAGTAATTTTAGGGTTTATCTTTTTTTTTATAGAGTTTTGTAGTGTCTTTTTAACATTATCATCATTATAGTAATTTAATCACTATTTTATTTTATTTGTGTCATTTGTACATATGGTGGATGGTCACAAAGATGGAGACTTGACTGGATGAAAAATCAAGGTCATGTTTTATGATGGAGAATAAAAGGTACTTATATTTATCCAGAACTTCTCTCATTTCAATTATACCATTAATATAAGAAAGACAAAAATTAATAGATCAAATTAGATTTATAGATTTTTTTTTGTTATAACCATTTCTAGAGAGGACAAAAAATAATAGATCAAATTAGATTTATAAAGACTATTTTGTTTTGTTATAACCATTTCTATAACTTTAATCTTAGAAATGTAATATACATAAGAATCATAGAAATGAAAATACAAATCAAATTAGATTTGATAGATTATTTTTGTTGTAAATGCTTTTTAATTTATTTTCTTAATAAAAAATTCCTTAATAACCTATATCTCTTACATAATTACCTTAGCTAGCTCCCTTTTAATACCTTTCATTTTAAGTTTTTCATAGATTGTAAGTTTATGTAAAAAGTTACCATAACTGGCTTCCTTTTATTACTTTTTATTTTAACTTTTTAATGAATTGCATTTTTCATTCCATTAAAAATAGTAAAACGAAGTCACCGAGCTGCAGGACTGCAAAATATAAGTAACTTCAATCAATTCGGAATTTCAAAATGATGATGCATGATTTACATGGCTAAGTGAATATTATTTGTGGGAGGGAAGTTGATATTAATTTTGATTTCATCAATTTTGTGATAGGAAAGTTAATCACAAGGAGAGAGAAACCTTATTCTTTCAAAATATTTCAGAATTGGGTTCAACCTAACGCTACCTAACAAACATTGTCAATATTTAGTGGATCCACTAGGGTTTACGGCTCTCTGTACAAACTGAGATAGGTTTAGAAGTCATAATTGAAATAGTTTCAATCATTATGAAGCAATTAGTTATTTCAAGACTTTATTTGAACTTATTCGATCAAGACTCACGGGAAATCGAACCAATAACTTACTTCTGGACCTCATTCTAAGGAAATATTATAATATCATTCAATGAATCTTGGCTAGTCGCCATTTACAATTGTAACATCATTCAAAGAATCTTGACCAGTCATCAAATATCAGATTAGCGATATCATGTCTGAATGCTTTAGTTAAACATAAATTTCTTGTTTGTAGACATTATTAGTGTGAACAAATTATAATGACTGGAACCTTTTGGTGATTTTGACTCCATAGGCATAGGTGAGAGATTAAAAGCACAATCAGTAATCAAAATCTAATTTCATTCTATGGTTCAAAATGGATACCTTCAATATAAAATATTAGTGATTAATCAAAAGGATTGGCCGGATTGGTTCGTCCCTATGAGATTTGACCTCTCCATCAATTAGGTCAGTGGTAAGATTCTAAACAACCTTTCTCCATTCAATTAGGTCAGTGGTAAGTTCAGCCTAGGCCAATGCCGTGGATTTTCTGGGAACATGGGATTGTGTAGAAACCTATTAAAAGAATGCCAAAACATCCATATGGTGGGATCCTGATTTTAGTGAACTTTTATCAAAATGTGGACAAGGTGGGATCAAGATTATAAATTAAGACTGCGAGTTTTTTTTCTTTGGGATCAAGATTATAACTTAAGATTACGAGTTGTTTTTTTCTTTGAGATCAATATTACAAATTAAGATTATGAGTTTTTCTTTTTCTTTTAAGTTTGAAATAGTTTAGAATTAATTAATAATTTAGAGTCGTGATTTGAGTGAAGTGATGTCGAAATGTGCACAAGGTGGGATCAAGATAATAAATTAAGTTCATGAGTTTTAGTTTCTTTAAATGAAGATTATAAATTAAGATTATGAGTTATGAGTTTTTTTTTCTTTTTAAGTGTTGAAATAGTTTAGAACTAATTAATAATTTAGAATTTTTTTTCTTTGTGGATGTTGAAATAGTTTAGAGTTTTTTTCTTGTGGGTGTTGAAAGAGTTTAGAGTTTTCTTAGATGATAAATTGTTATCTTATTTACTTTTGATGATGATAAATTGTTTTTAAATGTTTTTTTCATGTTTAATGATATCTTTGTTATATATAAGATTGTAGAAAATTTGTTCTTTTATGAACATTAAAGTGTATACATTTTTTATAATATTTGCATTAGTATGTTGGCCATAGGGTTTCTATTCAAAGTCTTGTGTAGAGTGTTTTCAAAGGCCCATTTTGGGAAATTGTCTGGAAACAATTCCTAACTCGGTATCTTGACACATGTTCCTTTGTTGTAGCTGGAAACTGGGACGCCATTGCGCTAGTAATAGGTGGAGGGAGGTAACTCCTAGAGAAGCCCTCCCAGTATGCCCCAAGCTGGGTGGTTGACCATGTATACATAAGGTTTTTTAAGTGGTCTAACGAGGGACCCCCCTTTGTTGACACTCTATTCATGCAACCTAGGAGTTAGGATCTCTCTCCTTGGTAATTATAACTTTAAACTCTATCACACCTAAGTCCTCTAAACCTTAGTTAAACTTTAACCACTATATCATCCAAGCCATATAAATTGTAACCACTAACTTTTAAAACATAACATTTGTAAATCCTGCAAATTTAAACAATTAGAAGTCCTAAAACCTTACAAATTTATAGAACACCAAAATAAAATTAACTTAACTACTTTATTGAATGGTTTAATAACACCTAAACTTTGTTCTCCCTAACTCTTATCCCTAAAAACCATAATCCTATAAATATCAACTCGTAAATGTTCACTAACATAGGCTTGTGACCCTTAAGCTTTAACCTTGTGCACCTATAAACTATAAATTCTATTACATGTCACCCCTAATTGTTATAAGGATTCTAAGTTTAAATCCCAAACTCCTTGAAAATTAACCCCTATAACCCTAACAACTAACTCTTAAAACCATTAATACTACAAATCATAAATCTCAAATTCCTTAAAAATTAACCCCTATAACTCTAAAAACTAAAGGATAAAACCTTTAACACTACACCCTCTCTCTCTCTCTCTCTAAACACCTAACCTTCAACATTTTTCTTTCTCTATTTTTCTGTTTAAACTGCTAACCACCAATCTCTCTTTATCTCTCTCTCTCTCTAAACCTCTAACCTCTAATATCTCTCTCTCTCTCTCTAAAAACCTAACGCCCAAACTTTCTCTCTCTCTCTAAATTGCTAACCTGTAATTTCGCTCTCTAAACTACTAACCACAATCACTCTCTCTTTGTAAAAAATTAAATCCAATCTCTCACTCTCTCTCTAAACCCCTAACATTCTATATCTCTTTCTAGGGCCCCTAACCACCAAGCTCTTTCTTTTTATCTCTCTATCTGTCTAAACCCCTAACCACATATCTCTCTCTCTCTCTCTCTCTCTATCTTTCTCTCTCTCTCTCTAAATCCCTAGCACCTCTCTTTTTTTCTCTAAAACCTAAATCCCAAATCTCTCTCTTTCCCTAAACCCCTAACCTCCAATATCTCTCTCTAAATCGGTAAAATCCATTCTTTCTCTCTCTAAAACCCTAACCCCCAATTTCTCTCTCTCTCTCTCTCTCTCTCTCTCTCTATATATATATATA
>LPNX010607175.1:83227-96761 GCA_001517045.1 Pseudotsuga menziesii | reverse complement strand
GCATTTGCCCAATCCATGAGCAGTTTTGAATCTCCTAGGAACTGTAACTTATTAATTCCTCCACCTGGAGCACATTTCACTAAACCATGGATCAAGGAACTATTTCTGTTGTTTGTTCCCTTCCCTACTACATACTTCATAGATATCTGATTAGTTTCCTCTAAGAATAAAACACCACCCACACCACACATCATTGTAGTTCATTGAAAAGCACCATAAAAAAAAATACATGCTTTTGAACACCTTTTGAATAAATGTTTTCAAGTTGTTTGGGGAATATGTGAGCCTTTATCTTTTTCTGGCTTCCAATAACCTCCATAATAAAATCTTATCTGGTGTATTACCTGCATAGGATGAATGTCCTTTCCTTGAAATATCATATTATTTCTAGTGATCCACAGACCCAAAATAACAGAGCAAGGCAATGGTTTATGAGTCGAGTCAGATTTGTCAAAAACCAATTCTCACAACATTCTGTCAAAGAGTCTCTTTTCTCTCACCTGTTCCGACCATTAGATAACTGACAAGCCTCATTCCAAACTTCTCTCAAGAATGGACATTTTACAGAAAGATGATCAGTTGTTTCTTCATTATCTTTGCATAAAACACACCTTCTAGGCTCAATCCAGTTTCTTTTTCTACCATTGTCCCATCTTAAGATTTTATTTGACAATCCTATCCACATAAAAATTATTTATTTAATGGGGCTAGTAAGTTTCAACACTATCTTCCACCACTGTAATTTTTCCTTACCTGTTATTGTTTCAATCTGGCTGCATAACCTAATTTAATTGTATAAATGTTTGAACCTTTATTTTTTACCACCTAACCACATCTTCTTGATTAAGCAATATAGTAGTGTTTTAACTGAACAATAAATCTAAACCATTCTTCAACAAAGTCATTCCACAAATTTGAAACCCTTGCATATTTTCATCCTTGTCTCCATTCCTTTGTCTTAGCTTGGAAAAAAGCATCTTTTAAACTGAAAATGTAAAGTTTCCTTTAAAGCACAACTAGGGCTAAAATAGTATATTAAAATTTTCCATCTGAAGCATTTTGATAAATTCTCCTAAGGAGTATTATCATCAATTTACCAGTTAAAATGCGTCTTTCGAGACTATATTGTAATCCAATGAAAAACAGAAGATCAGTTAGAGCTAATTACCACAGCCATTATCTGTTCTGATGTGTCTTTCTGGAAAGAAGTGGAGCAAGTCATTGACTTGTGGCCAAGTATGAACTAGTTATTTTATGCCAATATTTTATGAGTCATTAATTCACTAGTTTTTGTACTGATGCCAGCACAAAGGGATACTTCTCTAGAGTAGAGAGTTTTGTTCAATAGAGAGTGTGTGCAAGTGTGTATGTACTTTTCAAGACCCCAATAGGTCTTCTATTAACTACTAACTACTTCTCTATGGATGTTAGTATGTCATCATACCTTTGGAGGCCATATTTCTTCGTATTTGCAAGCTATAAGCATTGCAGTGATCCCTACTAATTGTAATTTCCTCCTTGTAATAGTCTCAGTGGAAAGATATCTATCAATTATGTTCAAAGTGAAATACAATGTCTCTCGCATTAGTCCAGATTTCACATGCACCTAAAAATTTAATATTTTGAAGTCAAGACTAAGAAATAGCCCATATAATCCTCTTCTAGATCCAATCTTAAAATCAAATGGAACTAGCATAGGAACAGAGTTGTACCTCTATCAACCAATCAATTAAGACTTCCCTCATCTTCTCATTGATTTCAACCTGCCTTGTCATATAATCTGGAGGTACACAGCTAACAATTTGCAATATGGGGCTACCAATTTTTACTTAAGGAAAATATAAATTTACCTTTCAATTCACAAAAAACTACATTCATTGACAGATAAACATACCTCAATCTTCCGATAGAACTTGTAAATATCTTCAACATATTCAACAACTGCCAATTAGTCTTCAAGATCTCAATCATCAATGCTAGGGAGAACCACATGGAAGTCGCTGCTTGCATCCTGAAATACCCTTATCAAGATTATTAATCATTTTCATCCCACTTAACGTCATAAATAAACACAAAGCAAGCTTAAGACTATGAAATCAAATAGAAAATGTATGTGGATGTGGGTGCCTTTGGTCTGTGTATGTTTGTATTTGAACCAGTTATAGACAAGATCAGTGAACCAATACAACTTAAGTGTTAAGACAGACCTCACTTTGTGTTGCTAGCATTGCAGTCAATTATAGTGTTATGGGTTTCCTTGCTTTCAGTTGGATAGATGTTTTTAATCTACTTTCTCGTGTACATGAATCTATGCTATCACTAACAGAAATGACAGTATGGCTGTTGGAGCTGTAATTATCTTCAACAAGTAAGTTAGCAGGGCGTAGGAAAGAAACACAGCAAAAAACTGGAACTGAATACTTATGAACAACTCTCAGCTCATTCCCTATTGAATCCAGGTGGATGTTGACCATCAAGTGTGCACATTCCCTGGGACAAGTCAAATAAATGTTATTATATCAATATTTACATAGTTGCCTAAATGTGCACACACCCCAGACAGTTCGATGTGCACATAATTCAATCTTTACTATAGCCTGTATTAGATAGACAAAGTGTGAGTAGATTAGTTCCAAGTTCCAACATATAGTAGATCAATGCACAATGTATTTATTGACTGTAACTGATCAACTATGTTTGGGTGTTATAATCTATAGATTGCCTACCTAGAATTGTTGAAATAATCTAAGCTGTCCACAAAATCTTTAAAAGCAGGATGCCTGATAACCTAGAAGGCTTACTTGAGGTCTGCTTCAGAGTAGCCTGTGAAAAGGGCAAGTGTTTTACTCCAACATGGATCCCGTGACCTACAACTTACAAATCAAGCATCTTTTCCAACTCAACTACCATATCAATTGTGAAGGTATGTGCCAAAATATATTTTTATGTTTGATGAAGCTTGGAGGTGGGTACAAAAAGGGTTAAGACTAAGCCTCAATCATTACAACAAAACACCCTTTTAAGAGCGATTTTGGCTTGTGGCAGCCATCCCGAGTCTGGTCAGTTGTCGCGAGTCTAGTCAGTTGTCCCGAGCCTAGTCAACTGTCTTCAAAGCATGAGTCTTCTCTTGAATTCATAAACAATGAAAAATTCCTTAAATCAATGTTGACTTGGACATGGACAACAATTTGCTCCAAGTACCTTACTTGAATGAATTTTGATTCCTTAATCAATATCTTCACTAACCAATGAAGGTAGGATGGATTAGGTTCTTCATGGAAACAAGAATGGCCAAGGAATTGGGACTTCGTGGAGTGATTTTTCCCTGTCCATTTGCCATGAAATGGATTTTATCTACCATTCACCCCAATTTCGTGGATTGGTGATTTTTTAAGATATATTTTACCCTGTTTTTCTAGAACAAGGGTTATAGGTGATTCATGAGGGGTAGCATTGTTAATCCATAAATAGGGATTGCAAAATTTTTTGGGGGCAAAAAAATCCATGGTTACTGAGGTTTCCCATCATTCACTCAGTGTAGTTTTAAACAATTTCAAGGAAGTACAAAATATGAGGATTGAATTTCATAGTGCGGAATTGGGCATTGAGGATGGTGTGTTGTTGAAGTGGCAAGCCATGTTTGGGAGTACTTTGGACTCTGGAGAGGTGTGTTATTCTCGAGGCCTCTTGAGTTTTCAGTCCTGCCAAGGATAAGAGAGACTATAATTATGTCTTAAATAAATCATCACTTCTTCAAGGTAAAGGTTGATCCATGCTCTTGAAATCAATAACATTTTATTTTCTATTTTTAGTCTCTGAGGATTTGTCAGAGAAATTTTTTTCTTGAAATAGTTTTTGGTTAGTTTTGGTTAAACTGATGGTTTGTGATTGATTTTGAGAATAGCTGGTTTGGGTGTTTTAGTGGTAACATATAACTACGTTTTCTATTCCAACGTTTGAGAATAGATGGTATGGGTGTTTTAGTAGTCTTCCTCCGCTTACCTATGCCAACATTTCTCCCACAAGCGCTACAAAAGGAAAACCGGAAGGTTGTTTAATGAGCTCACCTTCAAAGTGATTGCACATATAATGCAAAAGATACTAGGCCTAGGTGTTGAACATCCCAAAAGGCTACTCAGCTGATCTTCTAATAACATCATCTCATAATCATGCCCATTCAAGCCCAAACTATAAATTCAGCTATAGTAAGTTCCATATTAGGCTCAAGGGACTAGTAAAATATGAACAAATTCCATATTCATAGCATGGAACAAACCTATGCTTTATTTTTTGAGCTACGTAAGGGGATCTGCTCTCTTGCTAAGTGAATCGTAAATCACCCATGATACCTTTTTTTACAGTGTCGAGTCAGGGCCTGCACTTCTTTTGTTCATAGCAAACACCCTTTGTTTCATTTGTTCCCACCTGCCCTCACTTTCGTTTCAATCAGATGAGGGTTTACCTCACCAAGAAGAATATATATATGGTTGCTTAGCTACAACCCGTCCTATGTCTTTTGATTTACAAAGGAAGCACTCACAATTTCATATCTGTGGTCGTTTGAAAGCTCAACACCGAGAAGCTCCAAAATCCGTGTAAGATGCAAATGAAAAATGGTGCCAAAAAATGGATGCGATTCCAAAACGCAGACACACCCAAAATTAATTTAGGTCTGCCTCCCCTTCTCACGCCCATTTCTGCTCTAGTCGAGATAAACAAACCCCCATAATATTGCATATTTTTTATTAAAATAAAAAAACCCTTTTAATCCTAAATATATGCCCAATATAATTTTTGAATTATTTACCATTTTTAAGCCCCCAATATGAACGAACGTGATATCGTATTGTTCCGTCGACGACGCCCCCATGTAATGACCATAGAATCACCTAAGATCTGCTACAATATAATACCATGAGCTTTTGCAAAATATAATAGCCCCCAAAGGGCCAAGAGCTCAGCCTAAGTATTTGAACCCTTACCTGCAGACATACACAAACAGAAGAAATGGTTTCTCCCCATCCAAATCACAATGCTCGCACCACACTTACCTTGCTGCTCAGCACCGTAAAAAAAACCAATAATATCAATATCATTCAGACTAGGGAAACCGATGTTGTGAGTACAATATGTTGGTCCCAGATCAAAACACGACATATTCAACACAACATAATGACATTTAATTATTTTTATGTTTTTATGTTTGTTTTAATTATCACATTATAAATTAATCAAATTATAAATTATAAATATATTGAAATTGTAAAACTTTATGTAATAAAATAAAAACATTTACAACATACCTTATCCATTCAAATAAGATATTACATTATGAAAAATAATTTTATAATATAATGAATTTAATTTTTTAATGTTATTTTAAATTAAAATTTTAAAAATTAGATTACAACAATAAAGACATAAATAGATAAAAAAAAATAGTTAGTTGCACCACAAATAAATTTTATTGTAATAAAATTTATTATAAAAAATAAAGCATTTGTTAAATCAATTTATATTATAATCAAACTAAATTTTAACACTAGCTTTAAAACTCTTAATGGCTTTGTAGTAATCTCTTGAATTTATGAAGGAAAGTTTATTTTATAGTAACTTGTTTTAAGAAAAATTATTTAAATTATAAAAATATAAATAATAAAATACATATTTTGTACATAAAGAAATTACAACATTATATGTAAATTAAATAATAAAAAGTCATTTATATTAAATCGTGAAAAATATAAAAAAAATTCAACATCCATCATTCAAATAAGATATAATATGGAAAAAATAATCTTATAATATATCAAATTTATTTTTATCTTTATTATTTTAAAATGGCTAATTATTAAAATAAAAATATAGCATCATAAAAAATAAAGTAATTCATCTCATAGTATATTGAATTTAACTATCTTTATTATATTAAATAAACACATAATAAATAATTGAAATAAATAAAAATTTATAAATTTATTTTATAATATTTGTAAAGTTTAAAAAAAAATTATAACAATATAAATGATAAAAAAATACATATTTATAATATTCATCATTTATTGAAATAAAGTATTACACGTCACATTATTTATTAAAATAAAATTTAAAATATACTCAATTTTAAAAATATAAAAATAAATCTCTTAATATATTGAATTTAATTTTGCATTGTTTTTTTAAATAACATAAATAAATAAAAACAAAATTATAAGTCAACATAAAATTGGAAATAAAGATTTGTAAAGTAATTTAGTTAATTTAAAATAAAATATTATAAATAATTGAATCACAAAAATAAAAATAAAAAATTAATTATATTCAAATTATAAAAAATAGAAATAAAAAAAATATACACATTTATAACATTGTTTTTCAAATATAAATTGTTATTTTGAATTAATTCTTATAATCTTAAACTTTTAAGCAATATCAAATAACATAACTTTACACATTACGACATAACAAAAACATAACTAAATTTTATATTTTTTATATTTATTAAACATTAATATTGTATTTTTATATTATATGAATTTTTTAAATATGATATTTTGTAATAGATATGTTTTAATATAAAATAAGTTAGTATTAAAATGTTGTGAAAGAAATGTATACAAAATGAAATGTTTATAAAATAAGTGAAATATCAAAATGTTGTAAAGAAGTCAAGTACAGGAAAAATTATTGTACAATATATTAAAGAAACCACAAATTATTAAAAAATGTTAATGTATGTAATGTTGTGAAAATGTATATAAAAAACTATGTAAATGAAATGTTTGGAAAATATATGACATATTAAAATGTGGTCAGAAAATGTATATAAAAAAAAATGTTGCAATTGTAATGTTTATAAAATAAATGAAATATTAATAATGTTGTGAAAGAAATATGTAAAGAAATGTTGCAAACTCTGAACATAAATATATGTCGTGTACAATATATTGTACACGACATACACATCACAACATAACACATCACGACATAACGAGAACACAACATGACATAACAAAAACATAACTAAACTTTATATTTTTTTATTTATTAAACATTAGTATTGTATTTTTATATTATATGGATTTTTTAAATGCGATGTTTTGTAATAAAAATGTTTTGATATAAAATAAGTTAGTATTAAAATGTTGTGAAAGAAATGTATATAAAAAAATGTGATGCAAATGAAATGTTCATAAAATAAGTGAAATATTGGAATGTTTTAAAAGAGTTGTATATAAGAAAAATATTGTAATTGTAATGCTTCAAATAAATGAAATATTAAAATGTTGTGAAAAATATATATATATAAAATTTGCAAACTATAAAATTAAATTAATGTTTATAATTGTTAATTTTTATTTAAATAGTTAAAAAAACCAAAAATTATTAAAAAATGTTAATATATGGAATGTTGTGAAAGATATGTATATAAAAAACTATGCAAATGAAATGTTTGGAAAATGAGTGAAATATTAGAATGTGGTAAGAATATGTCTATAAAAAAATGTTGTAATTGTAATGTCTATAAAATAAATGAAATATTATAATGTTGTAAATGAAATATTATAATGTTGTGAAAAAAATAGATATAAAGAAATTTTGCAAGCCATGAAATTAAATAAATGTTAATAATTATTAATTTTATTTTCATTAAATAAAGAAATCACAAATTATTAAAAAATGTTGCAAATGCAATTTATGTAATGTTTATAGAAATCATTTAATTAATTAAACAAACCACTAATTATTAATAAAAAATGTTGCAAATGTTATGTTTATAATAAAAATATTTCCTTTTATTAATTAAACAACCAACAAATTATAAAAACATAAAAAGTAAGAAGGTAAAAGTAATCTAAATCATATTAAAATTATCACTTTTATCATATTAATTTAAAATGTTATAAAAAAATTACAAAATTTATTTGAAAATAAAGCATATATTAAATAAATAAAAATAAAAATTTAAAAGCATCTAAAACTTAATCAAAGAAGACTTCTCAAAGATAGCTTTGGCCATGGCTATCTTTGAGAGATTTGAGAAAGGGCAAAAGCCCTTTCTCTAAAAAAATAATAATTTTATTAATATAATTGTTTCTAGTGGTACATATAATTTACAATTTACAAAAACAAATGTTGAATTCCTAAAACTCTTTCAACTATTCTCTATTTGCTTTTTAACATATTGAAAAAGCATTTTCCATCATTCTTTGTCAAAGCATCATCCTTCAGAGCATCTTTATGTGTCATGCATCTTTCACTTCATTTACCTGAGAGACCAAAAATATTATCAATTAATAATTCATATTTTTTTTAAATAATAACAAAGTAAAACTTAAATTTCTTTGAAAAATAATCCTTAATAAATAACAACCAATTTATTCTTTAAAGACATTTTAGGCATCTTTATTGGATACCTTAGGCATCTTTATTTGTCTTGTACTTCAACAACTACCTTCCTGTCTTAACCCATGTTTTCATATGCACACCTGCATAACAGAACATCCAAAACACAAAACTCAAACACATCAAGATTCATACCAAACCTCATTTTATTCACTCTACACCATTGCTCTATTCCACCAATCAAATGAGATAAAACTTAGAAACAATATACACCAACCTGAAAAATAATCCAACTAAAACACATAAAAAGAGTACAAAATAATCTAACAAAAACAGATAAACTAAATCATGTAAACAAGTAGTTGATGAAAGACTAATAGTAAAATGAAAAGGAAGCAATAAAAGAACCAAACTATATAAACAAGTACCTGATGAAAAAATAATAGTAAATAAAAGAAAAGTACCTGAGTCAACTAATTTTTTTCTAATTATAGAAGTCTATCCTATTTTTCAATTTGTTTATTAAAAAAAATTAAATACAAAATAACATAAAATAATAAAGAACTAAAAAGTATATTATAAATTCAGTCATTTTAAACTTATAATACCAAGAATAATTTAAAAACATATCAATAAAACTCACATAAAATAATTGTCACTTTTTAATGTAAACTAATAATAAATAAAAGGAAAGCAACCAAAAACTAAATTATGTAAACAAGAAGTTGATAAAAAAAATAAGAATAATTCAGAACTAAAAATTAACAAAAAAGTATAATGTAATAACATAAAAAAACAAAAAAAATTGTAAATTCAGCAACATTAAACTTGTAAGCTTAAAAATAACAAAAATAATAATAAAGAAGAAAATACAAATCAGAATTAAAAAAGTATGATGTAATAATATAAAATAATAAAAAACTAAAAAGTATAATGTAAATTCAACAATATTAAACTTATAAACTTAAAATTAAAAAGTATAATGTAAATTTAGCAAAATTAGAATTAGTAATATTAAATTTATAAAGCTAAACCTAAGAATAATTTAAAATAAAATAAAAAATATATAATTAAAAAAATAAATTAAAAAATAATAGTAAATGAAAAAACATTAAACTTATAAACCTAAAGAATAATTTAAAATAAAATTTTAAAAAAATATAATTAAAAAAATAATAGTAAATGAAAAAAAACAATTAAACCTGAACAATTACAACTAATTTTTCTCCAATTATCTTAAACCTATATTTCAGTTTGTAATAAGTTGTTGGTGCGAAGATAACATACAATAATAAAGAACTTTGAGAAAAAAAGCATAAAATAAAAAATAACATAAAACCTATTTTTAGAATAAAATTAACATAATACAAATTAAAAATAAAAAATAGTATAAATTAAAAAAAAAATAATGTAAATTCTGAGGAGATAAAACCTATATTTAGAATAAAATTAATATAAATTCTGAAGTGATACCTGATTGTCACTCCTCAGATCGCAGACAAATGTAAAAAGCGTAGTGGGACTCTTCATTGGCGGGATAACTTGAGGAGCTTGAGACTCTCATTTCTTGAAATTCATGCTCACATTTCTTGAAATTCCTGTAGCTTTACCTCCTTTACCTCGAGACTGGAAACCAAAACAAAAAAATATTAACAAAATAAAAGACAATATAAATAATACTCAGAATGCATTACTATAAATTGAGAACCGAGTGATGCATTACCTGAATGATGCACTGGCCCTGGTTTTGCCATAGCATTCATCACTGGCCCTATTCATTCCTCAGACGGCCTACACTGAGCCTCTTGCCTACTGAGTCTCTTGCGTGGCGAGACTCTTCAGTGGAGGGATAAATTCCGGGGAATTTGATGATACTTTCCCCAGAATCTGATCAGATCGGGACAACAAAATCTCATAAACTTTCTCTGTTCATTTTATCAGCCGGCCAAATCACCGCTCATGTTCTCTGTTCATTTTATCAGCCTTCCAAATCGCTGGCAGCATCATCATCTTCTCACTCGCTCACTCACCCACAATCCAAACACAGACCCCAAAAAACAAAGAAAAAAAATACATAAAACAAAAAATTATCAAAACAATTAAACTGGAAAAAAAACAACACACAAGACAGATTAACAGGTAAACACAAGCATGGCCATGCTTTTCAAGAAAAAATAAAAAATAAATAGCAACTCAAATAACTCCCAAACCTAACTCGGCTCAGCTCAAAATAATCCTCCTCTCTGCTCTCGGCGGTTCTGGCTTTTGTTTTCTCTGTCTCTTTATCTTGTAAACTTCTTTTTATTTTCTTTATCTGCACTTCTATTTATTTTCTTCCGGCCAAAAAACCTCTTATCCTCTCTCCTCGGCTCTCAGCTCTTCTCCAGAGCTATCTCCGCTCTCGGCTCTTCTAGAAAGCTCTTATCCATGTCTCCGCTCCCAGCTTTTCTAGAAAGCTCTCCAGTCTTTATACAGAGCTATCTCAACTCTCGGCTCTTCTAAAAAGCTCTTATCCAGATCTCGGCTCCTGGATTTTCTAGAAAGCTCTCCAGTCTTTATACAGAGCTGTCTCGGCTCTTCTAGAGATCTCTCCAGTCTTTATACAGAGCTATCTAGGCTCTAGGCTTTTCTAGAAATCTCTCCAATAAGCTTGTATGCAGATCTCGGCTCTAGGCTCAGCCTTTACGAGAGCTATCTCCGCTCTCGGATCTTCAAGAAAGCTATCTCGGCTCTTCTTGGTAGCATCCCTGGTTGGTACTCCGCGCTCTCTCTGCACCAGCAATTACAAACAAAATCCCAATTACACCAATTCTAAAACTAATTCACATGGTTCAATGCTCAATATAATATTTCAGATCCGGTTATTGGAGTTTCAAATCCACTTACAGGTTGTCACACAACCACAACCATAAGCACACGTTTCCAATGTGGATGATGTGTATTAAATTTTGAAATCTCACATTGCTGGCATCTTACGGTACCTTTAATGTGCATCTTGATCTGGGTTAGGGTAGGGTTAAGATTAAGGTTAGGGATGGGGTTAGATTATAGTATTAAGACTTATATCTCCATATGAGAGTCATCCCTACAGACCAAATCAAATAAAAGATGGCATCATTTAATTGCCCGGTAAATATATTCTAAATTACTTGAATTATTTTAATTTCCCACTAAATTATAATTTAAAAATTGAATTTTAAATTCATCTAAAATAACATGTAAAAATTAAAATTTTGTTAATAAAATAATGTTACTTTTTTAATATGTGATTTTAGTTTATTAAAATATATAATATAAATAATATTTTTTAAGTTTACCTATTCATAATATTTAAATAAAAAAATTTATAAAACCTAAAAAAATTAATATTTAAAATTACAATATAATATTTTATAACAATAATCTAATTTTTAAATTATAATATCATTAAACATTGAATGAACATAATATCTCCATATGAAGAGTTATCCCTACACGACCAAATCAAATAAACGAGAAGTTAATTTCCCTGTAAATATACCCTACATTACTTGAATTATTTTATTTTCCCATTAAATTATAATTTAAAAAATAAATTTTAAATTTATCTATTAAATAAAACAAGTGGAATAAGCAACAAAGTTGCTTAGTACCTGCCTCCTAAGAAGAGATTGGAAATATATAGCAATAGGATAATTTTGCTATAAAAATATATGATAAAACAAATATAATTACAATTTAAAAGAAATTAAAACAAAAATGAATTAAAAAATGTCCATTTAAATACGATATAGGTTATTGCAATGTAGCATAAAACAAGCATATTCAAGCTTCCTTACATACTTCTAGTAATATTCTTGACTTATGTTATAAAAATATGCAAGTTTCTTTATAGACTAGCATAAATAGGAAATGAGAAATAATAGCCTATAAGACTATAAATTAATATCATTGTTGTGAGAATAGTTTATCCTACCCATTGGTACCTCCTTTCTCCTCTAACATATTATAATTTAAAAGAAAATTATAAAACTTGTAATTCAACACGTGATATTCCACATCAATCCATTACATAAGATAGTGGAATTTAAAGTAACGTTTTGAATGATTAAGATGCTAGTTTCTAAGCATATATTGTAATCTAGTGTGGTTAATAATTTGGAAGAATATCCTAGTTTATACTAGAGGGTGCACTTTGCTTCTAAAAGTGGCATGGTTATTATTTGGTATAAACCCATCACATAATTTATAAGTTGGATAGGTATTATGTGGCATAACCCATCACCATATATAAAATTTTGGCTCGGTTCTATTATTTGGTTATAATTTACAAGTAGAATAGGTATTATGTGGCATAACCCATCCCCATATATATATATATATATATATATAATTTTGGCATGGTTCTATTATTTGGTATAATACCCATCACATAATTTATAAGTGGAATAGGTATTATGTGGTATATAACCCATCCCCATATATATAAAATTTTGGCACGGTTCAAACTTCTACAGTTGCATGCTATTGAAAAGATGCTCAATATCTTAGGGGATGTGATATAACTTTTGTACTTTCTTATCGACTTTACTATTATTGAAAGAGTTTTATGTTGCGAAATTTTACTCATCTTGCCAGCGATATACTTAAAAGCTCGCATTACAAAACCCATCATCAATGCCTACTATGGTGACGGCAACGTTCAATCCATATGTTGATTATGAATATAACGGGGAATTTGTGGGGACATTCTGTTAGGGACCTTATTATTACTCGGATCGAAATTTTCTTTATGACATAACATGCAATGCCTTGCGTCTCTTGTAACCATGATATCGAATTTTTATGGCAGACCGCTCACAATGTGGAGAGAGGATGGCAGACCGCTCACAATGTGGAGAGAGGAAACCATAATTTAACGTATCTAAAATCCAGAGAGTGACCTGGTAAATAAATTAATTTAACATGCACAATATGTAATCCATGCACGTTAATTAATTAAACAGATGCTTTAATTTTAATTAAAACACAAAAGCCCTCGCCGTTTCTGCTTCTCTATTAGTATTTTACTGTGTTTCTTAGCGAAACAAAATTAATGTTAGATGCGTTCGAATGCCCGAGTTTACAAATTAAGAGAAAAAAAACAGTATACACATGGATGGTTGCATAAAATAATATCCAGCCTGCTATATTCAGAAATTGGCCGGAA
>LPNX010607175.1:0-82737 GCA_001517045.1 Pseudotsuga menziesii | reverse complement strand
CAGTAACGCTTTTAAACCTTTCCAGAAAGAATTCTTTCGGCAAAGAGATATTGGCAACACTTGGTCTCGAACCTCTGCAAGTCAAATTTTGGTTCCGGAATAAAGTTAGTAAGGTCAGAGATGAATCGTCTGACGACCGAGACATCCAAATGGTTTTCGTAATTGAATCGGCAGGAGTTGAGGGTGAATCCACCCCGACGGGAGAAAAGCCGTTGAGCAATCCATTGCCGTTTTCGAAACTTTTCTTCAGATTCGTGATCGGCGGTTTTGAAGATGCCTGAGAATTTTCGTCTGCAGTTTTTACACCAGGGGTTACCTTGTGCCATATAGAGACCTTGGGCTCGTCTTTGACTAGCTGCTCCACATCTTTGACGGTGTGAAAAGTGAAGGACCGGTCCAAACAGTGTTCCACATATTTTCTATTGCCGTTCCCGTTAGGTAACGTCGAAGGACTGCATAATAATAAAATAATAAAATATAATAATAACATAATAATAAAATATAATAAATGCTGATGTCATAGTAGCCATGTGTCAAGTGAAAACCAGATACCAAACTTCAAGGCTGACATCATTCTTGATTGGCCAATTAGAAGTTGACAAAATAGCAAATACAAATATTTTTATTAAAATTTAAAATATTTAAAAATTGCTATTTTTCATATTACAAAGTTAAACTTTGGAATAGAGATTTTAATTTTTTAAATATGCACCAATATGCACCAAGTAATACCAAAAGTCAAAGGGGTTTGAATTCAAACGATTACAATATACCTGCTGAGGCAGGTATAATAACTTGTAAAAATCAAAATTTGGTTAATAAAATACTGTTACATTTTTTAATATATGATTTTACTTTCTTAAAAAATATAATATAAATAAATTTATTTTTAAGTTTATCTATTCATAATATCTAAATATAAATAAATTTATTTTTAAGTTTATCTCTTCATAATATCCAAATAAAAAATATTGACAAGACCTAAAAAAAATTAATGTGTTGTTAATATTATATTTATAATAATAATCTAAATTTTAAATTATAATTTTATTAAACATTGAATTACTATAATAACTAAATTGTGAAAAATTAATATGTTGTTAATATTATATTTATAACAATAATCTATTTTTTAATTATAATCTTATTAAACATTAAATGACTATAATAACTAAATTGTGAATTAGTATATAGATTTTTTTTATATAAAAAATGGTCATGAAATATACATAGTTATAAAAAAACAAAATTAGTAAAAACATTTATGAACATTGAATTATTCTCATACAATATAGATTATAATATTATGGATTATAATATAGATTAACAAAGCACTATGTGCAAGCCCTTGATGTGAGTAAAAGTATAGAAATTAGAAAAATGTTACTTAGATTAATGCATTTACTATGAAGTGAGTAAAAGTATAGAAATTAGAAAAATGTCATTTTGATTATTGCTTTTACTATGATTGTTCACTTAGACTTTATGAAGTTCTTCTTAACGAGGAGATGTGAAGTTCTTCTCAATCAGCAAATGTGGTTCCAGGGGTAGTGCCATGTCAACCATAAAATTTATTCACTTTGTCTTAAAATCAAGTTGTGGTTGAAATGGTTTGTTTCCATGCGACCGTGTTGTTAGCCACTCTATTCCCAATCAGTCGTCTCTGCATTACTTATATATATGTTTAACTCCTCGCTCTCCTCACTCCCACAACAGTATTGGAAAGCCTTCTCGTCATCTACAAGCTTTCTAAAGCACCTAGATAAATAAATACTAAGGAATATTTTTAATTATAGTGTCATCCAAAAGTAAACGACAAAGAAATAATAACTTGGTAGTGCCACATGTTTCACATGAAAATAAATACTGGGTTAGCATGGTCGGTTGATGTTGTTCTTTAACGTCTAACAATGAACATAACCCATCACCATCATCCACGGTCATTGAAGCATGCACGCCTGTTAAGCCTAATTAACTATGGGTTAATAAAAGAGAAATAAGTATAATTATTACCCTCAGAGGCCTTGGGCTTGGTCACCGACCATAATTAAAAAGTAAAGAGGCAGAGCGAATATTCAATTATAGCATATATAAAGTGTTTCAATAAATAACGTATATAACAACAAGGTGATACCTTAGTTAACAGGTTACACTGCCAAACGGGCTGCATTAACGGGGTCTTTCCCCACCCAAGGTTCTCCGTGATGGGAGTCGTTCGGACAAAGATGGGGCAAGATAGTTAGGGAGGTAGTTCAAGAAAATATTCTCTATCCCACGGCGAGGAACGAGATATTTCAACCAGAAGTAACCACAATTCTATTCAACGAGAAAGAAGGAATTCAATAAACTCGACAAACTATGTTTCCTTCCTAGCCAGCCAAACACTCAATTGGAAGTATAATTATTACCAGCAGTAGGCATGTATAATTGTCAATAATTAATTAGTATATTGGAACAAAAGAAAAAGTGAGATGAATGATAAACATAACACATACAACCACTCCATAACTGCGTTCATGGGCGAGGCAGTACATTGATGAATTGACGACACATACAATGATGAATTGATAGACAGATAAAGAAAGGCAGCTCAGCTCTACCCACATTGATTTGTTTGTTATATTTGGACCATGGATGGAATCCTTTTGCATCAAGGATTTGCAGTCTGAAGCGGGAGGGTGGAGAATCGAGATACGCCTCACATGTGACTAAGGTGTCAAAGTAGGAGGCTAGATGTAGGGGTTGAATAACAGGAGTTACAACACCGTATTTGTTATGATGTTTACTTCACCACTGACACTGGAGAGGAGAAATCCATATCAAACGTCAACAAATACACAGAACAATCAGTATTAAAATAAATAGTTTAAAAAAAATTATATTTAATAAAACAATTTCATAACTTTTCAAAGCGTTGGCAAATATAAAAATCTAAACTCTGATACAATCATAATTAATGCAATTTACCCATATATATGTCATCACCTACAGTGACAAAATAATTGATGATGTGCAAAACTAAAACCTAGAACTCGAACTAGTATAGCTTAAATTGTTTAAAATTCGAGATCATGTTAGTAATACGATTTTGTACCATACTCTCATTAGGGTCGTGAATTCACGTTACACTCTATAGCCTTTATTGTTTACCATGCAAATAAGCTTTTCTTGGTGTGATTCATATACAACACCTAATACTAATACTAATAATAATACATTTTCCTTTTGGGGTGGCAGGGGGGGTAGGGTTATTTTTACCCCGGAGGGACAAAAGGAAATTATTTTCTCCTCGGGGCTTGGCATGGAAACTAACAATATTGCTGAGGCGCTAGCCCTATGGCAAGGCCTTTTGATTGCCAAGAATAAAGGAATCATCGAGCTTACAATATTGGGAGACTCGTGAATAGTTATTCAAGCCATGGCCAAGAACTCTCTCCCTAATCAATTGCATCTCCGACACCTGATCAAAAAATCAAGACTCAGGTCCTATCCTTCCTTAAAATCGACTTCTTCCATGTTCTAAGGCTTCACAATAACGAAGTTGATTTGGCTATGAATGTGGGCTCCTCTCTAAGCCCTGGGTCCTTATTAATCAACGGTCTTATCTCCTTTTGTGCTCCCCCATAAGACCAAGGTCCGGGGAAAGGGGTTGTCCACATGGGCCCATGCCCTTAGGCTCCTCTCTTTCCATGGTTTTGACGTGCGTCTGGATGTTGTCAGGGTAGGTGGTTCTTGGTCGACATGTGGGCACACGCTGAAGATTAGGAAGAGGCATAAAAACTATACGAATGATGCCATTTAGTCTGTACAAGATGCATGGAATGTCTCGTCGAAGCTGCATAAAAGAGTTAAGGTGGTGCAAGGCCTAATGGCTCACACATAGGATTTAAATGCCGTGATCATTTCGGTCATGTTTCATAAGGACATAAAAATGTTGAAATATAGGGGAAGAGGCAACAAAATTTGGATGATCGACTATAGCAGTGATATTGCAGAAGTGTTGAAGTTGTTTTGTAGTCGCGCTGAGAGGAATTAATTCCCGGTGTGCATCATGGAGGCCTCTTCAGAGTCCACAAGCTTGTCCTTCCCTGCCTTTCATGTCGATGCAAATATCAGAGATCTCAAAGGGGCAGTTGAGGTGTTGCGGATTCAGGTTGAGGCGATTGATACAGAGGGTGGCCATTGCCTTGAAAATGTGGATAAAGATTTGGTGTATCTGAAGGGAAAAATCAAACAAGCAGTGAAGAGGTATGAGAATGTTGTTATTGGGTTGATTGTTGTGCTGGAGATTAAAGTTGACAAGCTGGCCCTGAAACTAGACAAGTTGGAAGTTGCTTCCAAGCCAGGTCCATCGACTCGTCCTTCTGAGAACATAAACTAATTCTGGAATGGGATTTTCTTTTTGTTTTGTTGTTGGCTCTATTTAGCTTGCTACCAGACTCAGAATTTCTAGTTTTGTGGGATTTGGATACGTTGAATACTGACCCTTGAATCTTTGATAGAATTTGCATAGTTAAGTTGTTATGTATGAACTCGGTATTTAAAATTCTCGTATATGCTAGGGTGTGTTACAATGACATATGGATTTCATATTGTCGCTTCCTCAAGGGCGAAAAAAGAGAAGCAGAACTCTAATTGCCGCTATCATAAGGGTGTACTATATTTTGGTTTGGTCCTTGTGGTTATACCACCTTCTTAATATAATATAACCGTATCTATCAAAAAAATAATACATTTGCCTTTAAAATAGGCCAATTAAAAATAAATTAAATTAAAAAATTTCAATCATTGATATAAATTACACTACTCTCCCTCCTTATATTTGTGGATTAATTAAATTAATAATAATAATAACTAAAAAAATTAATTACTTTGTAAAAATATGGGAAAGATGGTAGTTACTTGGTATTTTTGTAGGTTACCACCAAGCCTATGTTATGGAGTCACATTGTGTCACCACTCATGTCATTACCTTCTACTCGTGTGGCTGTAAGTTCAAGGCAATTTTAACTAACTAAATTCCAAGGCACCATAATAATAATAACTAAGAAATGTAATTACTGTGTAAAAATATGAGAAAGATGGTAGTTACATGGTATTTCTGTAGGTAATTTAGTTCAAAAATGTACAACATATATATTTTTAAGTAGGAGTTTTGTGACGAGAATGGCTTGTGTTGGGCTAGGAGGGATGGAATTTCATCTCATCTTTGTCCTTCCAACTGAATTTTTTTGACATTTTGAACTTTTATCTTGGGAGTCAAAATTTTCGTGATAAAATAACCCTTCAACAATGGAGATTTATTAAAAAAATACCCTTCAATAAAATGTTTTTATCAAAGAATTTCATTTTCAATTAAAAGATATGGGTTTTTTAAAGAGTTCAATTTCCAATTAAAACATAACAATAGACTCCTCTACCCATGTTTTCCATTCATTGTGTGCTTTGAAAATTAGAGGGTGGAACAAAACAACCTACTAAGAGTGACATAGACAACTCAAAAGTAACATGTACCAACATTATGCATCTAAGTATATTAACTGGTAAAATTAAGAAACAAACGAAACAAGCCTAGAACCCTTTCCCAAGGTTAATGTCGGGCCATGTGTAATGCAACACAAAAAAAATTGGAATTAACATGTTGCGTGAATGGCATAGTTGAAATTGTGAAATTTTAATTTTCAATTAAAATATATTGTTTTATCTAGGAGTTTAATTTCCAATTAAAAGATAACATAGACCCATGTACCCATGTTTTTTTGTTGATCGTATACTCTGAAAATCAAGGGTGGAACAAAAAAACCTACTAACAATGACATAGGCATCTAACATGTGTCAGTATTATGCATCTGAAGTACATTAGGAAACAAATAAAAGGTGGAACCTAGAATCCTTTCCATAGGTTAATGTTAGGCCACATGTAATGTAGCATACCAAAATTTTCGCCCGGATGCAGGTGATAACACTGGCGACACCCGTCTTGTTTTTCGGCCACCGATTAAGGCAGGTGTAACACTGGAGACATCCCAATACGCCAGTGCTCTTCGTCAACAAACTCAGGATTCTCTGTGCATGGGAGAAATTTCCCCGGTCACTTCGGCTCATGCGAACCGGGCTGGCGAAGGTACGTCCTCTTAGGTACATTCATGGCTCGGCTGCGAGGATTAATGTTGGCAGGTACATGGAATGATAGGCATTTAATTCAGCACCATGTCGAGTCTTATGTTATGGTTGGTCGTAGTGTTGGGTTTGTAGTTCGGTGGGAGGTTTGCGGAGTCTTTGTTGCAGTGCGTTCCAGGGTTCGTGCTAGTAAGAACGCTCCTCTGCATATTGGTTTCAGGCTCAGGTTAGCAGCAATGTCTTGCCAGAGAATAACTCCATGATGTGCTAGTTCAGGAAGGGCCAAACCCCAGAGGGGTTGCAATGCACCAGTTCTGACAGATTATGAACCGCATATTTCTCCGCGAGTTTGTGTATTGGTGGAAGCCTGGGAGAACAAGGTTCTCAACTGCAAGCTCTCATGGGTGAGGAATGTGGTCAAATTCATCACTACTGGATGCTGAATAATATGCTATGAAATATGGCAGAGGACCTGCCCAATAATTGGGCTGAGGCTTGGATTGCAGTTCACTCCATGAAAGCAAAAACTGCTGAGATGGATGCTCATCTCATGGCTATGGACAACTCCTTTTCATGGAAAGGAATGACAAGCATTTCGAGTCTGAACGTTCACAAAACAAGGAGGTGTGCTCAAGGTGGTGTAGCTAGTGGCAGCGAATCTAGAGGTCGATCTCTCACCAGTCTAGGTGGCAGCGGTAGCGCAATGGGATGCTCTACTAAAACGCCACATGTCAAACCTTTTCTGGTTCCATCAATCATGGAACCTCTCCTCAAGCGCCTGAAGGACTCACCAGCCCAGCAGCCTGAGCAACAACCACCTTCTCTGTCTCCGGCACCGAATGCCGCCACCAATTCACCCACTTTGTCGCAGGAAGAACGATGGGCTTTCCCCATCACTGAAGACATTCCCTCGGTTTAATGTTCGTTTTGAACAGGTTTTTTTGGTCCCGTCTCTAGAGGGTTTTTTGGTTATAGTCTAAGCATTTCTATTTAATATTGCATGTCTTTTTTTCTGTTTGGCTTCGCTCTTATATAGGAGCCTGATATGTATTTTATGGATCTCTGTAACTCAGTCTCCAAGTTTCTTAGTCATGAACATCTTTATCATGAATTTGGTTAGAAGGTTGGTATTTTTTGAGAGGTTTTGCCTCTTTCAACCTCAGACAGCCAAGATATTTGTATGTAATTTTTTTGCCTCTGTAATATAATATATTTGTGCAGCTTAAAAAAAAACATACCAAAATTTTCAAGGCTAACATGTTGCATCAATGGTCTAATTGAAATTGCGATGTATTTTATTCCAAGGACTTCAGTTAAAAGGGAAGATAAATATAATATGCCCATTGTAAAGGTGATCCATAAAAAACACATTGCAATTGAGATTGTACTATAATGTTCTTCCCTTCCTTTGTCAAAAGAAGTTTAATAAGGGTTTTTTTCCAAGGTATGGATTGTTTTGGATTCCTCGACTATTATAGAACATGAACTTGCACATATCAAGATAAAGCAAATATTTCATGGAAGCAGAGTTGTTAGTGTATTATCCATGATGCAAATCTTCTCGTAAAAACTATTTTTTAGGCACAAATTTTAGTAATATAGAGCTAGTGTTGTGATACATTTTTTCATTCAAATTGATAACCATGGGGTTCAATTTAATTCTCAATGTGTTTTTGTGGGGGAGGTTCAAAATTTGTACCAACTGGTTCATGGTTCTTGCATTCACTTTCTCTTTGCTATAAGTGGATAAGAAGAAACCACTTTCAACTTCAAACTTATTTAGAAGTTGTTTTCCCATTACTAAAAATAATTGTTTCAACCAATTACTAATACTACAAGAATAATAAAATGCTACTAAGTTCTAACATATATCAAATAAATCATTTTAAAATTTTTGAATAGATATGTGAAAAAACTTTTAGCAACCATACCTATAAATTGTAACTTGGATGTATTGGAAGTGTTAAAAGTGAGATAGAGAACCTCCCACAAAAAAAACATTTTTCCATACCTTTGTCCAGTCACAAGTGTTAACCCATCTTAATATCAAAATAACAAAAACAATTTCATGTTTAAGAAAAAACACATAATAGTTTCATTAAAATTTGTTTTTGGATTATTATCAAATTTATAAAAAAAAAATGGAAATAACATCTTACCAAAATTAGTAGCTCCAAGTTCGTGGCAGCTAGAGGAGAGAACTTTCAAACTATATAGAGAAATGGGTATCTAAATTCAATAGGTTCTTCTGACTTCTGATTCCTATAACAAAAACTCAAGCATATTTGAAATTCCATATGTGATGCTTGGTAAATGCAATCGCCAATAAGTTGTGGATGCTTGGTAAATTCAGTTGGTAATAAATTGTTGATGCTAGGTGGGTGGGTGCTTTCTCTGAACCTTCTGACCTCTCTAAGAAGATTCCTAATCTATAAACTTTGATTTTGTTCCTTCATGTTTCTTTGTTGTCTCTTGTTCTAATGCAAGGGATGGAAAAGTGGTTGTGCACTTCTTCTTTTGAAGTCCTAATACTTCTTGAGGTAGGTCTTGCTCCTTATTTTTCTTTACACTTAATTGTGGAGATGCATGCACTGCAATACTAGCAGAACCTCAAACCTATTGTTTCTTCTTCATCTTACTTTGTGGAGTATTCAATATCTCAACTTTTGACTTAGGTTGTATATGAAATTTTGATTCCCAACATGCCATCGCTTCTTTAATATATTCATCCACACTTTAAAAGGGTAAAACCTTAGTCCTATGCATGTTGATGTATTTTTAACTTCATAAGATATTTTAATGTGTATTATCATTATATGTTGTTGTGCCCCCATTAGGGATGTGTTTACCCCCTTGCGGGATGTCTTAATTGTGTCTATACCTTGAGGTACAACCTCCATTGTAAGTCGAGGCAATATTCCCCAGTGTAACATCATGTAATGTGTATTTGGAGGCTCTCTCGGAGAAGTCCACCCTATTAGGGAATACATGTGGGCCCTAGTCTTATGTTTGGTCAGTGACTTGAGAGGTATAAATAAGGAGGCGCTCTCCCTCATTTATACACACCTCACACTGTCAAGTTCACATGAGAGAGAGAGAGAGAGAGAGAAAGGGATGAGAGACAGATAGTTGTTGAATACATCTTATTACTGCTTTTGATCATCTTACTATTCTTAAGAATTTTGCAGGGTTTTCTCCTTTATGGTTTCCCCGGTGAAAATATTCGTGTCTTGTGTATATCTGATATCTTATGCATCTAGTTGTACTTGTTATTCTTTCATACAAAGATCCTAAGCAAGCTAATAATATATAGAAAAAATAACATGGTATCAGAGCCTCTATGAAAGAAGGCATTGTGCAGCTGCAGAAACTAGGGCTTCCTAGTTTACAGTGTTCTCTCTACAGATCATCAAGAAAAGAGGGCTAGGCTAACTCGCCTTAGTAGGGTGCATATTTTGGTGGAGACAGTTTCTGAATTGAAGAAGTTTCATTTTTTAGCATGTCACTAGTGCCGGGAGGAACTAGGGCATCAAGTTTTGGAGGCTTCCCACCTCAATTTTCAAAAAGTGACCTGGATGAGCAACTTGCCTCTAGGAGGCGCATCTTTCCGTCCAAACAGAATTCCCAAACTCCAAGTTTGGAAAATTAGGGTTTCTCTGACAATCCCTAGGTTAGCTAGCTCCATAACCAGGCCGAACATCTCAAATCGGTAAGATACAAATCTTTATTATTTCCATTAGAGGTTCTCATTTGAAAGATGAATTATCATACTCAACTTGAGGACAAGCTTGGAGGGGATGATAACTTCCGAGCATGGAAATACAAAATCTCCTTGATCCTTGAAGAGAATAATTTGGATCAGTTCATCAATGGAGAAGTTCCAAAACCAAAGGGAGATGAGGCTAAGGCTGCTCATAAGAGAAGCATGAATAAGGCTAAGAGAATCATTGTAGATTCTATCAAGGATCACCTCATCCCCCATGTGTCTTAATTCAAGACACCAAAAGAATTGTATGATTCTTTGACAAAGATGTTCGAAGGAAAGAACATCAACGAGAAGATGACTTTGAGGAACCAATTGAAGAACGTGAAGATACAAAAATCTGAGACTATACAGTCTTACTTCAAAAGGGTTTCTCAAATCAAATAACAACTTGAAGCGATTGAAGAAAATGTCAAAGAAGGAGAAATTGTAATGACTACCTTGAATGGTCTCCCCAGATCATGGGACTCATTCATTCAAGGAATTTTTGCAAGAAGGAAGCTGATCTCTTTCAGCAGAATTCGAGAAGAATGTGCATAAGAAGAAGCTAGACTTGTGACAAGAGAAGAAAATATGGGAGCAACTGACAATCAACCTCTCACAGTTTACACCAGGAAGAACTTCAAGAAGAAGGAGAAGAATGAGAAATTTTATCACAACAAGAAGAAGGACAAGAAACCTAATAATACCAAAAGAGATACTTCAAATGTTCAATGATATATCTGTGATGAAAAGGGACACTTTGCAAGAGATTTTCCCATCAGGAAAAGGAGACACCATTCTCATGTTGTTGAAGATGATAAACCAACCAACAAAAGATTCAGATGGGAGAAGGATGATTCAGACGAAGATTATGTGCTAATATCAACATTTACTGGCACTATCTCACACGGAAGCAATGATTGGATTGTGAATAGTGGAGATTCTAAACATATGAGAGGATACAACGAATAATTTGTTAATATGTCTAAACACGACTCGCCTCACAAGGTGAAACTTGGGGATGACTATCAATACCCCATAAAAAGGAGTGGAGAAGATTCATACAAGCTTGACTCCAGGAAATCCTTAATGATGAAGGATGTGCTATATGTTCCAGGATTGAAGAAGAATCTTCTCTCCATTTTTGCACTAGATGTAAAAGGGATTAGGGTTGATTTTTTCGATGGCCAAGTTCTGATGTGGCCCAGAGGAAATACAGTAGAGGATGCAACAGTTATTGGAGAAGAAGACAGAGGCTTGTACAAGTTGAAGGGACAACCTAAACAAGCACTGGTTCATGAGTCGATTGAACCAAGTGAACTATGGTACATAAGGCTTACACATGTGCACTACATGGCACTACCGATGGAAATCAAAGCAGTCACAGTACTTCCAAAGATCTAAGCAAAGTATGAAGGCATTTGCAAAGGATGTGCACAAGGAAAGAATGCGAAGAATACATTTCCCAACACTGAGAGCAAGGCTAAAGGAATACTGGATATAGTACACTCGAAAGTTTGTGGACCTATGTCCTCTATTTCATTAAGCGGGTATGTGTACTATGTTTTCTTTATAGATGATTTATCACGTAAGACTTTGATATATTTCTTGAAAGTAAAAAGTGAAGTTTTCAGTAAGTTCAAGGAATATAAATCCTTGGTCGAGAACCAAATAGATAGGAATATCAACTCTACGATCAGATAATGGCAGAGATTTCACTTTGGAATCATTCAAGGAACTTTGCAGAGAGTCTGGGATTGAGAGGGAGTTGAGAACTCTCTACAATCCTCAACATAATGGGGTTGTGGAACGAAAGAACTAAACCATCATGGAGGCATAAAAAGATATGCTACGTGATCAGGATCTTCCTATGCACCTTTGGGCGGAGGAAAAAATAACAATTGTGTATGTACATAACCATACTCCTCATCAAGTACTTGAAAATAAGACTCCTAAAGAGGTGTTCTCGGGAGAGAAACCAGAAGTCAACCATCTGAGAATATTTGGCTGCCCGGTGTACATACATATCCCAAAGGAGAAAAGGACCAAGCTCGATCCTTCTGGGAGGAAGGGTATCTTCGTAGGATACAGTGATACATCAAATGCCTACATAATATACTTCTCAGGATTCAAGAAGATCAACATCAGTAGATATCATTTAACCTTTTATGAAGAATCGACATACTTCAGATCCAGGAGGACACCCATCTTGGAGTTTGAGGAACTTGAAGAGATGAGAGGCTTAGATATGGATATTGGAGAAGCAATTCCAGAGGACCATGGAGATCACAACATGACAGAACCACAAGAGCCGATAGAGACATTCCTTGAGATGGACTCCCACAATAGGAACCAGCATGGGAATGGGAGCTCATACAAGAAGTTGAAAGGTATGGCACTCCAAAAGGAATACATAGAGAGAGAGAAAAACAAAAAATCCCTACAATAGATATAAGGATTTGTTGTGTGACATCATTGAGAGAGAACCTTCGACCTATGAAGAGGCCATAGAAAAGAAAGAATGGAAGGATGCAATGATTGAGGGATACCAGTTGATCATGAATAATGATGTCTCGGAGATTGTTCTGAGACCAGAAAAGAAGTATGTCGTGACTTCGAAGTGGATCTACAAGATCAAGCATGCTACAAATGGAAGCATCGACAAATATAAGGCGATATTCATAGCACAAGGATTCTCACATAAAGAAGGCATAGACTACGAAGAGACATTTGCACCCGTTGCAAGGTACACTTCCATTAGGACCATAATTGCTTTGGCAGTAGTTATGAAATGGAAAATACACTAGATGGATGTCAAGACAACTTTATTGAATGGTGTAGTCGAGGAGGAAGTGTACATGGAAGAGCCATTGGGATTCAAGACACATGATAGGAAGACCCATGTGTGCAAATTGAAGAAGGATTTCTATGGATTGAAACAAGCACCGAGGACATGGTGCGATAGGATGAATAACTTCCTAACGAGCTTGGGATTTACCAAGAGTAAAGAAGATTCCAGTGATATTGTTTCTATATGTCGATGACTTGTTTCTAATAGGTGAAGAGGAACTCATTACATATGCAAAGAGGAGACTTGATATAGAGTTCGAGATGAAATACCTAGGTATGATGCAATACTTCTTAGGCATGGAGGTGTGGCGGAGAGAAAATGGGATTTTCCTTGGCTAAGGAAAATATGCAGTGGAGATTCTGAAGAGATTCAAAATGATGGAATGCAAGGAAATGGCCACACATATGGAATGTAACTTGAATATTTTGGGTGATGCTTCATCCAAGAAGGTTTATGCCATGATGTATCGTCATATGATTGGCTCATTGATGTATCTGACGAATATGAGACCAGACATATGCTTTGCAATGAACACCCTGAGTCAATTCCTACAGATCTGATACATGTTCACTTGATAGCTGCAAATCCTATACTAAGGTACCTAAAAGGTATAGTGGATTATGGGCTCAAATATGATGTGAATCAAAATATTAACCTACATGGTTATGTTGATTTGGATTGGGTAGGTAGCACCACTAACAGGAAGAGAACCTTAGGTTGTTGCTTCATTTTGGTTTCTGGCATGATCTCCTAGTTCAATAGGAATAAATCATGTGTGGTGCTGAGTGCATCCAAGACAGAGTATGTTGTGGCTTGCTCAGCTAGTTGCAAGGCAGTGTGGCTTCGAAAGATACTGTCCAACTTATTTGATCTCTAGTTCGATGTGACTTATAACTTCTACGACAACTAGAGTTGTGTGAAGCAGTAAAAAAATATTGTGTTCCATGACAATTCGAATCACATTGAGATCAAGTTCCACTATATCAGGGATATGGTGCAGAGAGGAGCAATGAAGCTCCAATACATGGAAATAGAGGGGGAGATAGCCGATGTGTTAACCAAGCCTCTTGAGAGAGTGAAGTTTGAGTACTTCAGAGAAAGACTTGGTGTGATCCAGATTGAGATCCCTCAAAAGAGGGAGTGATGTGTTCCAGCATATCTAGAGAGACTGGTTGTCTGAGCATAAAATCCTGGCTAAACTTGTAGGTTTCTCAGACATAATCAGCCTTGTAGGTTGTCCTTGGATGTATTCAGTCCTTGCAAAGCTCGCAGGTTATCCTTGGATGTAATTAGTACTGATATGTTATGTAAGCATAATATCTCACATGGGAAATGAGACAGTTTATTCGAAGCGGGAAAATCCTAGTGCAACAAGATGCTCAGATGTAATAAGTACTGCAGGTTGTCCTTAGATGTAATCAGTCTTGGAGAAGCTCGTAGGTTATCCTTGGATGTAATCAGTCCTATGACGGGTTATCGAAATGTAAAAATGAGACATGGTGTGGTACGTAGGTTATTCGGATGTAATACACCCCATGGGTTGTCTGAGTGTAAAAATGAGACCTAGCGTGGTACGCAGGTTACTTGGATGTAATGCCACCCAAAGGTTATCTGAACAAAAAAGATCCTGGACGCATGTTGTTTAGATGTAATCCCTTAAGGTTGACCTAGAACGTAAAAGATCTTGATGCAGCAGGTTGTTGGGTCATAATCAATCCTTACATATATATCCATATATGTGTGTTCACATGTTGACATGATAAGGTCACGAAGCACTAGAGGTGCACCTAGATGGTTGTTTGATAGAATGCAGGTCAAGCATGGATTCTTTGTTTGTTTTGTCTTGTGCAAGACAAATTATATGATATGGATACGATGAGAAGAAGGTATAATACGTATGTAATTTCTGTGGCAATGTAAGGAAGGTCCTAGAAAGTTTCTACGTGATGGATTGCTCGAGATGCGATGAAGACCTCGTAAAGGACTAGGCCTACATCCAGCATGCAAAAGGGTTGGCTCTGTAGAAAATTCTGATGACAGATAGTATGGTGCGATGATCAAATAAGAATATTATGACGACAACAACTATGATGATGACTCAACGATGAAGACCTGACCATATGTGTTGATGAATGTGAAGAGAGAGAATACCTTCCTAGTTAAGAGGGATTGTTGATGTATTTGTAACTTCGAAAGATATTCTGATGTGTATTATCATTGTATGTTGTTGTACCCCCATTGGGGATGTGTTTACCTCCTTGCAGGATGTCTTAATTGTGTCTAAACCTTGAGGTACAATCTCCGTTGTAAGTCAGGGCAATAGTCCCCAGTGTAAAATCATGTAATGTGTATTTGGAGCCTCTATGGGAGAAGTCAACCCTGTTAGGGAAGACATGTGGGCCCCAGTATTATGTTTGGTTAGTGACTTGAAAGGTATAAATAGGTAGTCACTCTCCCTCATTTATACACACTCTCAAGTTCGCATGAGAGAGAGAGAGAAAAAAAGGGAGGAGAGGCAGATAGTTGCTAAATACTTATTATTATTGCTTTTGATCATCTTACTATTTTGAAGAAGTTTGCGGGGTTTTCTCCTTTATGGTTTCCGCGGTGAAAATATTTGTGTCTTGTGTATCTCTTATATATTATGTATCTAATTGTACTTGTTATTCTTTCAGACAAAGATCCTAATCAAGCTAATAAGATCTAGAAAAACTAACAATGTGAAGGATCTACACGAGGTGAAATAAAGATATTAAGATCATCCATTGAAAAATGTATTGATAGAATCATACCTATCTACCAAAGAAGGCAGAATACAATATGACTCTATTGTTGCTTGTATCATTTCTATATACCAACTTTGAAATATCAAGTTGGTACTTCGTTGCACCTCCTAATCCACACCATGTTTCCAAATATTGAACTTTGGAGATAGAAATGACTCAATTGCCTTAGTATCATATTATAATCCTTGGGGAGCTTTCCATTCCACCATTGCTAAAAATGAAAGCACCCATCTCAAATGAAATTATTTACCTAAATTTTGAGTATTCAGACAGTTTTGAATAAAATCTTGTATAATTATTTTTTCAGTTGTTTTTTTACCTTGTGTACACCTTTCTAACACAAACAACACTCCCATATGGAATTCATTCTTGTGACACTTTCTCAAAAAAATCCTTACTGAAATCTTAGTAGCAAACCTAACTTTTGGATTTGAAATGACATAAATTACTTCTACTCTCATTCTAATATGTGTTACATACTGCTAATAAACTTCATCAACCTTAAAATTATGTAATGTTATTGATTTTGCATTATATTCCCCTTTGCGTGACAAACCAGAAACCTTGTGCATCACATCTAGATCCACAATATATTGTTTGTCTAGCCATAAACATTCTCCTTGCAACTGACTCAATAGAACCTAAATACAATGCGTAATACTAGGTCCATGCCCAAAATTCGGAACATATAATAGACACATAATTTCAAATTGATAAATCTTTTGTGTCCACTCCTTAGGGATAACTCATTTAGTACCATAAAGATAAAAAATCATATATGCATAATTAGAGAATTGTATACTAGGAAAACTATCACTATCTTGTAAGTTAAAATCCAAAAATTTCATATATGGTACCTTCCCCACAACAGGAATATATGCTTCCACCTTTGGACAAGCTTTTGCTACTGTTGAAGTCGATATTATACCTCAAAACACTTCAACTCTACTCAAACTACAACTATAAACTATATACTAGCTTTTGAAACCTCCCAACCATGGAAAATGTTTTCTTCAAACTATAATGCTCTCTACCAAACTTCACTTAATTTAAATAATTGCATCACTCAGATGTCATCTTTCAATAACATCAACTCACCTTTCCTTTGTAATAACTCCTAACATGCCCCCTTGAATGTTTCCAATCTTCTTTTTGGTACCAAATATGTCCTTTCAATTTTTTCATCATCATATAACATGTCCATGACCCATTCTTATTTCATCATTATGATTCTTTCCATAACTGCAATTAATGACTTTGACTTATACTTATATTTATTCAAATTTCAAACTTAACTACTTCCATAACACTTTTTAACAAACCTACGATCACCCGTGACCCATTA
Organism: Pseudotsuga menziesii; assembly: GCA_001517045.1. NCBI lineage: Eukaryota > Viridiplantae > Streptophyta > Pinopsida > Pinales > Pinaceae > Pseudotsuga > Pseudotsuga menziesii. The sequence goes on along the minus strand of LPNX010607175.1, from coordinate 65,890 downwards.
ATAAAAATAAGATGCGTACCTTTCACTACCTAACACTATGATCTACTCAATGTAACTATGTACATCATTATCAATCATCACTTAGCTATCATTCATTTGACCCCTGGTATTTGTAATATGATTCAAGTTTTCTTCCATTTACCATGCCTTTAAGTGGATCACCCCATAATGTATGTAAGTTAACAACACTAGCTTTTGTAATATAAGCAATTCTAAATGGTCTCATCCATCTTATTTGCATCTTACCAGGAAGTTTAATGTACCTACTTCCATTCAACAATACTAGTAAACTAGGATCCAATTTTCTCTTCCTTATGTTTCGATCATGCCAAGCTTTCTTCCTATTCTTCTCCACCTATTGATTAAACCCTACAAGTATTATATATTCCTCTAATTCCATTAGCTCATTCAACCTACTATGTAATTATTGGTCATTTGTCATATTTTTAGCCTATGCAATGCACAAGCTAGGTGTAATATACCAAAGTGAAACATTATATAATTAAACATTTTTTTTTGTTATCTTTACTTTAACTTAATTTAATCTCGTTGCTTGTATAAACCCTAGGAAGTTACTAAGACGCACCAGCCAAAATGTTTGAGAACTTGAGTCCTCAACACAAGTAGAGTTCAAGCAGTATTAAATATTACATCTCAATCGTTGGGCGATTAGTAACATTGAATTGAGAAAGATACTCCAATTTAAACCTTAAAAATTACTTAGCTTCATCGCTAACTTACTTCAACCCTGCAGGTGCCCTATTCTACTACTCCAGTTACTAAGGAGGCACTTCGTTGGACCTAGCACTCAAAAGATTACACTAACAAGGCAGAAAGGAATGAAAATGACACTTACCCATCCAAATATAATACAAAGCTTGTCCAAAAGAGATATAACTACAAAGCATAATGTTTCAGATCCGAAAGTGGTTGACAGTTGGAAAGGAGTAGGGTTGACTTTGGTTTTTGTATGCCCAATTCGACAACACCGGTGGGACATTATTCTCTTCAGTCGAAGAGTTGCATACTGTTGATGGCTCGGGCTTGTAGTTTGTTGGATAATCTACAAGAAATCAACACAAGGATAAAGTCCAACCAGAAAGGCTTCAAATAGATCCCACACATAGAAGATTCTATCCTCGAGTTGTTTGGGATGACCAAATCCTATGGATAGAAGGCCTCCACTGGAACAAGTGTTTTTAGATCAAGTAGATATGTTCTTCCTGCAAGGAAGATCTAAGAAAGGTTCGAAGTAACTGGACACTAGAATAAACTGTCTGAGGAAACTAAGACAATGATTGTGATAGATCTTTAAGCAGAATAGTTATGATTTATAATTGATGACAGGGAAATAATTACTCAATATATAAAAATATAGGTCAAGTTTGTCTCATTTAGTTAACTTTAAATAAAAATAAACAATGACAATTGCAATGCTTTATTCAAAGTATTATATATGCAAAACTGCTCTATCAGATAATACCAATTGAAAAATTAGCATTAGGGATCAATGCTTGTTCATCAGTTGCAGGAAATGTTATGTGAATTAAATAAACACATTTATTCAATGCCCATTTAACATGTTAATATTGTAATCAGACATCAGTACATAAGTTGACATATTCAATGCATGAGAAACCTATGATTAGTATGTCAGAAAGATAGAAGAATAGGTGAAATTCATGAAACAAATATAATGAATCACCATAAAACATAAGTAACAATGTAATTTTATTAAATTGTAAAACATTACAATATTTCCAAAATTACAGAGCTTTCTCGGTATGTCTTTGGTAGTCCCTTCTCCTATGGTTCTCCTAGACTTAATCCCGTGAGCCCCTCTCTTGGGAGACACCCTTCCCTTTAAATAACATTAGAATAATTTTACAAAGAATAAAATCATCCCAAGATGTGGGATTACAAAATATCCAATTTTTATGATTTTCCAAGGGCGGACTGCCACTTGGAAAATGCATCCATCAAATCCTGAATGTCCCTATATTGGGCATGTTCCAAATGCAACTCTACTTTGCAAATCAGAGATGCGGTTTCTTTCTTCTTGATCGTCACCCATTCTTAGAGGAACAATTCAATCCTCATCATTGAAGTGAGAGGTGTCTCAATCCATTGCTTGATTTCATCCAAGCTAAGCTGAGTGATCTCCTGGATTTGCTCCTTGACTTTAGCAAAGTCACTTTCAATTTGTTCCATCTTTAGCTTCGGAGGAATAACCTCATCAATAGGATCCAACAATGGAAGACACATAAAACCTACCAAGGTTTCCAACGTAAACCATCTTCTCTTGTAAGCCATCTGTCCATTCTTAATGATGGGCTCCACCAAGTCGCATACATTCTCCCATGCCTCAATTGACACCTGGATCCTGGATCCTCTTGAGCTTGAGCTTGTATAATACTGGAAAATCATATGGTATGTATTTGATATACTGTAAGAATTTCAATCTACAGGAAGATCTAGGAGCCTTAGAGAAACTCACAAATCGATATTGGTCCAAAACCAGCAAAAAACCATTAAATGAGAATCAATTTACACATGCAATGTGAATAGAAACAAGTTATATTTTGATTGTCTAACATAAACACATGTTAGTAACAAGTCTATATCACATCAGAAGTGTTTCGTGAGGCTTAGGAAGCCAATTGTGACTGTACAAATGAACTTGGCCAAATTGGACTCAATCCCCCTAGGTGGGTCAATCACGCTCCAAATCAGCCTAAATGGCCATGAATCTCTGTGTAGACATGGCTGAGGTGACATGGGGTCATCATAACACCTTTCCATGCATGGGTGTTGAAAACTAGGTGGGTTAGAGGCCCTAGGTGGCATTAAATGCACCAAATCAGCTCAAAAATGGACAAAATCAACCTCTAGCGCTCCTAGTCAACCAAACTGTCCACATTCAATGAATGGGAGCACATCAGCAATGATGAGGGAGAACATGTGGATGGTTGACTGAGCTAGAGCACTCATGTGGGTGTGAATGCACCAATTTAGTTGGTTATTGGTGCAACTAAGCACCCTAAGTCCAAAACCATAGTGTATTAATGCAAAAATGAAATAAAATTAACTAAGGAGTTAAACTAAGGTACTAAGGGGTTGGATTACTATTCTAACACCATCCCTTAACCAAAAACTTAGTACAATTCATAAAATGAAAGAGGCTCGGGCAACAAAGGCTCAAGTCACCTCAATTACATAATTCATAAAATTTATTTGTCCATATAAACCGGGAAAAGAAGGAAAACCACATGGGACAAAACCTTCCCTCAAGAATGGACATGGGGTTGAAACCTACAACAAATAGAAGCAAATCACCATCCATCACTCACCCCAAGTGAATGTCTCAGGTAAGTGAAGGTCTTCTCTATGAAAGTCTTGGTGAAAATGTCAGTGGTTTGCTCGGTGGATGGGCAATACTGCAGTGAAATCACCTTGTCATGCACTAAGCGCCGGATGTAGTGCATATGGATATCAATATGTTTTGTCCTATGCCTTTGAACTGGATCAGTAGATATTTTGATGGCACTTTGATTTTCCACCAAAATGTTGGTAGGAGAATCAATTGTGACACCAAATTCCTGAAGAATTCCCTGCAACCAAACACATTGTGTAGCTGCATTGACTGCTGCCCTGTACTCGGCCTCTGCTGATAAAATTGAAGTGGTGTGTTGTTTATTACTTGACCAGAAAATTGTACCTTCAGCAAGAAACAAGACAAAACCTGAAGTTGATTTCATGTCAGTGGGATCTCCATCCCAATCTAAATTAGAAAATCCAGCTAGTTGAAGTGAAGAACTAGCTGAGTAGTGCACCCCGAAATTCTTTGTACCTTGGACATACTGAAGAATTATTTTTTCTGCCCTCCAAAGGAGCTCATGTGTCTGGTGCATATGTCTTTCTAAAACACTCAAAAAAACATAAGACAGATCTGGTCTTTTTTGTGTAAGATAGAGCAAGCTTCCCACTAGTTGCCTATAGAGTGCAAAATCTACCAATGGAGAATCGCCAAATTCATGCAATTTGATTCCAGAAAGAAAGAGAGACTTGGATGCCTTACTCAACCATGTTAAACTTACTTATCAGGTCTGAAGCATACTTTGGTTGACTCGGCATGATGCCCCTTTCACTTTGCTTAATTTCTAAGCCCAAAAATTGCCTTAGCAATCCTAGATCGGTCATGGCAAATTCACTATGTAAAGATGACTTAATTGAACCAATTGAAGTGGTGCAGCTCCCTGTAATTAGAAGGTCATAGACATAAATAACAATAACCTGAAAAATACCATCATGTTTCTGCAAATATACTTTACGATCTTATTTTCATCTAGTGAAGCCAATAGAGAGCAAGAAAGCATCCATTTTAGCATACCAAGCCCTGGGGGCTTGCTTGAGTCCATAGAGTGATTTATTCAACCTGAAAACAAGTGAAGGATTATCTTGGAAACCTTCAAGTTTATACATGTATATCTCTTCCTGTAGCTCACCATGTAGGAATTCACTCTTGACATCCATATGGTGCACTTGCCACCCCTTACTAGCTGCAATTGCTAGAACTAGTCTTATGGTGTCCATCTTTGCAACCGGTGCAAAGGTATCGGTATAATCAACACCATGGAATTGATAGTAGCCCTTAGAAACTAAACTTTTTTTTTATTTCACATCTGAACCATCAACATCAAGTTTGGTTTGGAAGATCCACTTGTATTGAACAAGCTTCCTCTTGTGAGGAAGGGGAACCAATTTCCATGTCTCATTCTCTTGGAGAGAATGGAACTATTCTTTCATTGTTGTTTGCCATCTTGTGTCATTACAAGATTTTTGATATTTATATGGATCAGATCCAATCAGCATATAACAATTCTCAGCAAGAGCACTATCACTTGCAAAGTAAGCATTACTAGTTTGAGATCTAGTATTCCTATGAACTTGGGGATTTCCAGCCAATTCCCATGCTGATTGTATGATTTTTTCAGCCCACTTGAGCCTTGATGGTGACTCATATACAACAATATAATATACATCCATATCATTATCAGTAATATCATAAAAATAGAGCATGAATCATCACTTACATCATCAAATTGTTGAGGAGAAGAGCATTCCCCCGGTGCAAGCTCAAAATCTAGTATTGGCTCCTCTTCGAATTGCACACTTCTTTCAACAAATGTCTTGAGTGTTGAAGTGTCAATGAGTTTGTAACCTTTTGTATCCTCACCATACCCAACCATGATGCACTCCTTTCTTTGTGGCTGTTAGGCCTTCCTCTTTTCAGAAGGGATTCGATCTCATGCTTTAGATCCAAAATCCTGAAATTTGAGACATTTGGTTTATGGCCAAACCAAGCCTTGTAGGGAGTCTTTCCTTTTACTTATTTGTGGAAGGATTTGTTTTGTATGTGTGCAGCACAATTAATGGCCTCATCCCATAGCTTGGGACTTATATCCCTTGCTTCAATAATGCAAGTGGCCATCCCCTTGAGAGATCTATTCTTCCTCTCTGCCACACCATTTTGTTGTGGTGTGTAGGGAGTTTAGTGTTGCATTTGGATGCCACACTCCTCACAAAGGTGTTGTAGTTTCTTGTTGACATACTCCTTCCCATTATCAGTCCTAAGGATCTTAATCTTATTCCCACTTTGATTTTCTACCAATTCCTTCCAAATATTCAATTGTTCAAAAACTTCAGACTTTAATTTGAGGAAGTACACCCAACATAATCTCGAGTAATCATCAATACATGTAAGTACATACCTTGATCCACCATATGATGGAGTGGGAAAAGGACCAATCATATCTGAATGTACCAACCCCAATGGTTGTGTGGCTCTCCTTGCCACCCCCTTCTCATAGCTTCACTTTGGATGCTTCCCAACTACACACCCAATGCATGCTCCATTTGATGATTTGATTTGTGGAAGTCCTTCTACCATCTCATATCTGTGTAGTGCTTAGAGGTATTTGTAGTTCATGTGATCAAACATCTCATGCCATAGCTTGGAAGTCTCATTGGCATGTGAGAGAAGAGCTTGGTCATTGGAAGTGGGGAGGAAGTTCGAAAACTTGTACATCCTCTCATGGTGGTCTGCATACCCAATTTCAATGACTTGGTTTGATGAGATTTCTCCAATCTATACCATGTTTGGAGTGAAGGTCACTCTCTTTTCCTATCTTGTATGGGTCCTTTGATAGACTGACAACAAATTTGCTGCAAGGTCTGTTACATACAACACATCATTGAATAAACCATGCTCTAAATCAATCCTACCAATACCCTTGGTCTAGATTTCTGAATCATCCCCCATTCCAACTGTTGGGCTAGCATTCGAATGCATGGAGGAGAAGAGCTCTCTTGTGGATACATGTGTCTAGAAGCCCCTGAATCAATGATGAAAGATGATGAATTAGAGGTACCTTCTACCAAAGCATGACATTTCTCCTTGCCATCTGAACTGGAGGTGCCATCCTTATTGCTTGTGCTGTCTGGGACTGGGATGTTGTTCTTCTCCAATAGTTGCGTCATGTGGTCAATAGTTTTCTTCATCCATGATCTTTCTGGATTCCATCCCTTGTGGCAATAGGTGCATTTGGTCTTCTCTTTTCCCTTCTTGTCCTTCTCCTTGGGATGATTCGAACCCCCACCACTAGATTTGGGTTTTTCTGGTTTCTTCTTCTTTGGCAGCTTCAAATTCCTTGCCTTGGAATTTCCCTTAGAGGCATTCAAAACTCCCATGGCCAAGTCTTGATCCTAGACTTAGAATTTGCTAGTTTCGAAGTGTTAACTTTCCATAATGGAATGTGCTAACAAAGAATGAGAATTCTGGCACCAACTTCGAAAGGATGGACAGAATCAGCTGGTCCTCTTTCTTCTCAATGTCACATTTATTTAGCTACAACACACAAGTGACTTAAACTTGGTGAAGAAGTCCTGGATAGTGTCAAAGTGCACTGGGCCCAGATTGATGAGCTCGTTCTCAAGATGGTGTTCTATTAGTTCATCAATTTTCCCAAAGAGTGTCTCTAGTTTTACCCAGACTTCATTGGGGGTGGTTAAACTGTCTATGTGGAAACAAATCTATCTTGAGATACTCAGGAACAACAATCCATATGCTTCATCCAATCTGTTTAAGTACTTGGATTTCTCTACAACAGAGTTTGGCTCCACCTCTGTGCCCATGGTAAATCTATAGAGTCCTTTGGATCTCAATTGAATCACCATCTCTGCCTTTCAATCGAAGAATTTGAAAGGTGTTAGAAAGATGAGGGTAGCTTCCATTTTTGCATGTGCTAATGGTGATAAAATTTCCGAATGTCCTACAAAAACAACTCAATTTTATTTGGAATTTCTCTAAAAATGCAGCTCAAAACACTCTAGATTGATCTGCAACTCAATATAATCCACTCAGCTCTGATACCATGTGAGAATTTTGATCTACAGGAATATATAGGAGCCTTAGAGAGGCTTAGAAATCCAATTGTGACTGTACAAATGAACTTGGCCAAATTGGCCTCAATCCACCCTAGGTGGGCCAATCACGCTCCAAATCATCCCAAATGGCCACGAATATCTATGTGGACATGGCTGAGGTGACATGGGGTCATCATAACACCTTGGCATGCGTGGGTGTGTAAATATATGTGGGTTAGAGGCTCTAGGTGGCATTAAATGCACCAAATCAGCTAAAAAATGGACAAAATCAACCTCTAGCACTCCTAGTCAGCCAAATTGTCCACATTCAATGAATGGGAGCGCACCAACAATGATGAGGCTGCACATGTGGATGGTTGATTGATCTGGAGTGCTCATATGGGTGTTAATGCACCAATTTAGCTGGTTATTGGTCCAACTAAGCACCCTAAGTCCAAAACCAGAGTGTATTAATGCAAAAATGCAATAAAAATGACTAAGGAGTTAAACTAAGGTACTAAGGGGTTGGATTATTGTTCTAACATATACTTATGTCAGTCCACTAGGTTGTTGTGGGATTTGGTTGCTTCCTTTCTCCTTCTATTGTGATCATGGAGAATGTCATATTGGTGCTCAAATGAATTATATAGCTCTTGCATTTCATTGAATCCTTTAAAAAGATTGACCATTCCTTGATAATAATCATCATGGACTCTGCAAGTTAGTTATTTAAATTCTTCTCCTATGAATTTGGAGAAAGAAGAGGTGGTCTATACAAGTTGGAAATCCTTGAGTTGCTGCTCAAGGATAGAAACTCAAGGATAGAAATCTTATTAGCCTATTGATCATTCAGATCATCTACTTTCTCAAGTTGTTGCTTGAGGTAATCATTTTGTTCGTGGAGCTTACTTAGCTTCTCCTCATAATCAGCCTTCAGGTCTTGGATTTCCTGCTTATGTTGCACATCAGCATGTGCTTGGTCATGTTTGGACCTCTGCAATTCCTGCTTCTTTTCTTTCACCTCTTTATTTAGTAGGAAACTGAATCAAAGTTTTCCCCAGCAGACGCTCCCATAGCAGCTGCAGTCTCTAAGGCTTCCTGTTTGACATCGGTGGAGGCCCTCTTCCAGATAACTTGGTTCGACACCGATCCTTTCTAGACAGTCCCTTCCTAGGACCTCTTTGATCCTTTTTAACCATCGCTTTCTACTTTCTTATCCAGAAGTATTGTCCCAAGGAGAAAACCGCATATTCACCAAAATCAACCATCTCATCTGTTGTTGAGATAGTTCCCTCATGAACAGTGACTATGGGTGCAGACTAAGAAGTTTTAGGGATAGGGATATGTACACTAACAGAGGGAATGGTAGTGGAAGGTGTAGAAATAATAGATACCAGGGATGAAGAAATAGAAATGGGGACATATGTAATGGGTTCAGGGGAAGAAGTTGCGGGGATGGAAGAACTGTTAGGTTGTGTAACCAAAGAATGTGAGGATGTGGAAGTAGTATGTAAGTCTAACGATGTAGAAAGAATAGGTGAAGTGGAAAAATGGATAGAAATAGGCATGTTTTCCAATACCAAGGATGTGCCATTGTTAGCAGAAAGAACATGGGACAAATTAATTTCCGAAAAAGAATGTTGTGGAAACAAAGTGTAAAAAATGTTCCCAGATAACTGGGTTGTTGTAACAGATGAAGTAATGCTAGTGGAAACAGTAACAGGACATACATAAGTAGAAGGAGAAATATCCTCTTCAAGGTCACTCTCAATGTCATGCACTAGAATATTAGCCAAGGGCGGTGGATCTACCTGTTGAATTGGTTGAACATGCAGAATTTGTTGTTCTGGTTGTTCTACCCTTTGGACCGCTTGTGGTGGAGGCTCAAGGATTTCTTCTTGTAATTGTACCTATGGAATAGCCTCTTGAACCTTATGCTTCTTTGCTGGTGGCTCATCCATTGCTTTCTGTGCCTGCACCTATGTGCTAAGCTTTTCCAAATTCTTCTTAAACTCTGTTGATCTATGAAGGGCCTGAAGTGTGGATGAAGGTTGTGTTCTTATAGGACCTTCAAGAACAATCTTACCTTTGTCCTTTGATTTCTCAGCAGGAGCAGTGGAAGAGTTGGCTAATGCTTCTTTAGCCTCCTCCTATGTAGTTTGTTTCTGTATATTCTCTTCCACTTTCAACTTGAGTTGTTTGTAATGTAACATAATGGTTTTCGGCTCCTTTTGATATTGGAATATATGAGTCTTCTCCATAGGATTGGAAATCCTACTCACCACCTCAGAGAAGTCAGTGGCACCTCTGTAAATAGAATCATCAGGGAGATCCTGATGAACATAGGCAATCTTTGTATGTTCCTACACAAAATGGTTTGCCGGGAATGCCTCGGGATCATGCATCCTCTTCAGTGCCTCCCCTAGGTTCATGTCAGCTATAGATTTACCCAAAATGGCAGTATGGGTGGAATTTTGCAAATTCAAAACCCCAAATTCAATGGAAACTTGGGCCAACACTTCCTTTTATTTTCTGCAAGCTTCGGGAAGACGCCATCAATGACAGTTTGGAATGAAATATCCTAAAGGAAGATTTCAAGGGGCATCCCCCTTGAAAATATTCTGGTAGATTGAACTAATGAAGTGGTAACAAATTTCATAAATCTGAGGAACGAAGTCATCCTCCCACAAAACTAAGCAGTAAATATGGACATGAGGTTAAGTCCTAGTCCAATTCCATCCCATCGTTAGGAGTGAAGACGTTGCGCAGAAGACATCCATCACATACCCTGACAAGTAGAATGAAGGATTCCTAGATGTCAGATTCTTTTGATACTTTTCAATTGCGTCCATCAAAACTACTACCAATATTTGCGTCCAATTGAAAGATTCACTTGTTGTCAATATATGATGGGCTATGGGATCCCATTCGACTTCGAACATTGTGCAACTGGGTAACCTGTATAGTCTATTAAGCATGGCTGCTGGCAAGGAGAATGGCTCCCTAAACCAGGAAATAGGGTAGGACCTATCTATTTTGGGGACAAGCTCTGTAGGGTTGTCCATCTAGGATTTTATCATTTCCTCGAAAGTGAACTAGGTTATGGACGTGTCGAGGAATTGAGAAGTCAATAGTTTTTTGGGTGTGTTAAGAGCATAGGCTCTTGTGAAAAATTCATGGAGGAAAGAAGCCACCTGGGTTTGAGCATGGTCATCAAAATACCATTCCTTAGGGCTTTCATGGTCAAGTTCCCACTTTACCGGGTCCTGTAAGGCATAAATGGAGGTCGAATTGCAATGCAATGGAGCTGTGAATTGTTGATATTTGCATATGCTGGCTGGTCATGAGTGGTAGTAGATAAGTCATTCTTTTCAAAGATAACATAAATTCTGAACCAGTCCAGGTAGAGGGTTTCCGACACTCGTCCACTAGTGTCAGAAAAGATGCCAGCATTTGGGTCTTTTCTCTTTTGCTCATTCAGAGCGGTCTGAGATTTGGTGTTTTTGGACATGTTTGCGGATTTGGAGGTAAATTCTGATACAAATTTAGCAACCATAATTAAAATTTACCCTTGGTAAAATAAACAGAATCTAACCGCTGAGAGTTGAAAACTTACTTGTGGACAGCTTGGAAACCAGAGGATTGGTGAGCTCAACGAGAAAATAACAGTAAAAATCTCAAGCGCAGTAAAAATTTGCAAGTGAAAATGGTGAAGAATTCATAAATTCAAACTGTTTAAATACATCAAGCCTTAATGGTGAAATAGATATGCACCGTAGATTTTGAGAAAATCGATGGTTGAGATTCGAGCGGGAAACCAGAATGCAGAGATGAGCTATGACAAAATTTTTGATATTTCATTTATGTAATCTGCAATCCACATTGCGGGTTGCGGGATGCAGAAAGATATTTGTTACCAGGAATAAACTTTTTTAACGTCTGCAATACACAATCTACAAAATATTTGCGGGTTGAGGGTTGGAAATATTGCAATTTTATTTTTTATTGAGTTTCCGCTTTCCACAATCTGCATTGAGGGTTACGGACGTGCATAACCAAAAATGAAAAATTATACATGAGAAGGCTTTCCTCTTTCTGCAATCCGCATTGCAGGATGTAGAAAGCGGAACTGAAAAGACAAGGTTTTATTCGCAAGAATATTTTCTTCCATCTACAATCCGCATGTGCAGGTTGCAGGAAGGTAAGCATCTATAAAATAAATAAAATTTCAATATCCGCAATACGCATTTGCAGGTTTCAGATTGCGAGAAAACATTTTCCAAAAATCTTAAAAAAAGGACTTCTGCAATCCACATTTGTGGGTTGCGGAAAGGAAAAACATAAAAAAGAAAAAGGGCTCCTTCGCAATCCCCCTCCCCCCCCCAAAAAAAAACACAAGGTTTTGATGGAAATTTTATTAACACCAAAACATAGTACTTATAGTAAAGATGAAGAAAGACCCCATGAAAAAATTTATGGCCCTTAAGGCTAGCTTAATGAATAAATGGGGCTCCCATTTTAACAACTTAAAATGGGATCTATTGCTGCCAGCAACAAGTGGCGACTCGCTAGGCGAAGCAATTATCTCTGTACAGATCAACATAAGAGTTTCAAAGAGGATATATCAGTTGGAAAAACTATTTAAGTTTATAATGAACAGTGAATTCATGGAAATACAACCGGATATTAGCAAAAGTGATGTGTATAGTTGGAATCTTCCAGCCCCAAAACCACTAATAATGATACTCAACAGATGAAAGAGTTCCATAAGTAATAAGGCACCCTGTAAGAAAAATGTAAGCAGAGGAGGACAATTTATGATAAGCCTCTGGGATAACCTTGATCTATTTCATGACCATCAAACCAATAATCACCTTGGATGTGGATTGTTTATTAGTGAGCATATACATAGATTTACAACAGATACATATACCTTTTTTTTAAGTAACAATAACAACTTAGTTGAAACAATACCATTGCCCTGGTAAGGTGCAATGACATACACATATCCTACCTGGAAACTGAACAAACTAGCTCTGTCAGGAGACTCCTTGTCCTTTGGTTTTTACGCCAAAATCAATTACCATGGCTTGGTAACCACCTATTAGTGATTCTAGTCCAAAATAGGACCCATGAACATGGTCAGGCTGGCTTGTGATAATACCCCATGTCCTTGAATACAACAAGTTGTAGTTAAAACAAAAGAAAAAACAAGATTATTTACAAATGCAAACTGCAAGCCATTACCTTGGCTTGATAACCATATGGTGGTAATGTCATTCACTGAGAAAGTCTATGAACGTGATAGGTTGGCTAGTAATAAGACCCCCTATCTTGCAATTTACACTTATTTAGGTGGTTTTATTGAGTTTCAAGGTGATCAAGGTGAAATTAGAAAAGAACAAAGGTTAAGGAGGTTGTTAAAGATTTACTTCCAATAACTGTTGAGGCACCTGACAGGAATACTAGATTGTTCCAAAAAAATCAGTCATCATCATGAGGGTTAATAAATATAGTGATTCCTAGGAGGGGAAGATCTAATTTAAAAGAATTGGCATAGATATTTAGATTGTGTCCCATGAAGGCGCTATTTCAGGTATAAACCGAGTGAAGGTTTATGACATATCCAACTTAAAATTGCTCAATTAAAACATTTTGGAGGTAAACCACTCACAAAATGTAACCAGTTGTTGTATTCATACCATGTTTTGAAAAGAAGTAAAACCAAGAAAAATTCAAACAAAACAAAACCAATCAAAGGAACACACCTATGTACAGATAAGAAAATCTTACCTTCAGTGAAATACCATTTGAGGAGCTGGATATTTGTTGGATAGGTTTCAGGGAAAACTTCCAATGTCTGTAACCGAATGGTACCAGGACCAAGCTTTTCTGTAATAGTGAATGGACCTAACCACTTATGTTGAAACTTAGTGCAGTCTTTCTTGTCTTTGTGGGGTTTATCCCATTTCAGTACCAGATCCCCAACCTAAAATTCATGATTGGTCGAAGATTTATCATCAAACCACCTCTTAACCAGTTGTTGGTGTTGATATAGCTTATTTCTGGATTTCTCACTCTCCTCTTCTAATTTAAGAAGTGAGTCAATTCAGTTCTGAAGAGGAGAATATTCATCATCCTATGAAAGAGATTGTGCTAACTGTAGTGATGGGAGGAGGATATTTGATGGTAGAACGAATTCCTTACCATAAGGTAGTAAGGAGAATTTCCAATGGAAACTTTTGGAGTGACTCGATATTCCCATAGGGCATTGAAGAGATTAGTATGCCAATATTTGTGGTGTGTAGCCACAGTATTTTTTAAGATATTGGTCAAATTCTTACTGGAATATTCTTCCAATCCATTCCTTTGGGGGAAATAGTTTTCCAAATACTTCACTTTGATCCCATTTTCAAGGGAATATTATGTAATATCAATTGAATTAAAATATGAGGCATTATAAAAAACCAAAGACTCAGGGACTCTAAACCTGGTGTCAATATTACTCTCTAAAAAATATATGATTGAGGTTGTATTAGCAATTCTGAGAGGAATTGCCTCTACCCACCTAGTAAAGTAATCTGTTGCAATTAAGATATACTTGTGCTACAAAACAGATGGAAGAGTAATGGGGCCAACAAAATCCAGTCCCCATTGTTGAAATGGAAACTAGACAATAAGAGGATGGAGGGGAAAGGATGGTTTTTTAAGCTTACCAACACATCTCTGGTAGGCCTCATACTTTTAGACAAATGAGTGTGCATCTTTAAACAATGTGGGCCAGTAGTAACCAACTCTCAAAACTTTATGTGTAGTTGTTTCACCTGAAAAATGTACTCCTGTAGGTCATGCATGCATTTCAAATAGAAGATTGTCAGCTTCTGATTTTTCTAAGCACTTGAGGAAAGCACCATCATAATTTCTACGAAAAAGAACATTATCAATGAATTGGTAAGGTGATGCTTTTAACCTCAAATTCCTACGCTTCTTAAAATAAATGGTTGGAGGAGCATAACTATGAGTAAAATAAAACCTAATATCATCATACCATTCAGAAGATAGAGCAAAAATAACATCAATTGTGTCAATGGACATATCTTCTTCTTGAATCCATTGTTGGTCCTTCTCTAGGTCGTTGTATTGGGATTCCAATAAACATAAGCCTTTACCTTTGACATTCTTGGTAGGCTTAATCTCCAAATCATATTCTTGAAGTGCAGTGATCTAGTGAGCTTGCTTCTCTCCTAACTCCTTCTGAACTAAATCATTTCTTATAGCCGCATAAGGGAGGATCCCCCTTGTTTTAGATTTCAACCAATAAGGCCTAAAATGTTTGACATATTTGTAAACAACATAGGCTTGTTTATCAATATGTGTATAGTTTAGTTCAACACCTTTGAATGTGGAACTCATAAATGAAATAGGGATATCTGTGTCCTCTGCATGTTTCTGAGTCAAAACTATAGCATAAGAAAAATCAGTAGCAAATGTGTACAAAATAAAATCTTTGTCAAAATCAGGGGGAATTAATGCAGGAACATCCATTATAGCTTTCCTAATCTTGATAAATGCATCCTTTTGAATGTCATCCCATTTAAATAAAACATATTTCTTAATTATATATTGCAGTGGTCTAACAATATGTGCAAAGTTTGGTACAATTCTCCTAACAAAATTTATCTTTCCAAGAAAAGACGGCATGGCTTTCTTTGAACTTGAGAGTCCAATCTTTGCAATGGCCTCAGATCTTTTAGGGTCAATTATCATTCCATCCTTGGAAACAATAAATCCTAGAATCATACCTTTTGTAATTGAAAAAATTGACTTCTTCAGATTCAAATAAATCCCATACCTTCTACATCTTTCAAAAACCCATCTCAATGCAAATAGATGATCATGCCGTTTTTTCAAAAAGATAGTTATGTCATCCAAATAAACAACAACAAAATGTTGCATCAAAACTATGAAAGCTATGTTCGTATCTCTTTGGAATGTTGCACCAGTGTCAATCAGTCTGAAAGGCATTCTCCTATAGGAAAATGCACCCCAAGGTGTTCTGAAAGAGGTCTTAAGTTGATTAGAAGAAGTGACCAAAACTTGAATATAACCCGAAAAAACCATATAGAAGGGAAAACATTTCCGCACCCAAACTCTTTGTAATATATGTTCCATTGAAGGAATAAGGTAATTGTCTTTCTTGGATGCTCTGTTTAAGTTGCAGAAATCCACACACAATCTTATTTCCCCATTTTTCTTGCAGACGGGGACCAAGTTAGATATCCACTGTGTGTCTTTGACTAGGAAAATGGTCCTATATTTCAATAGTTTTTCAAGTTCTTTTTTAATGGATGGCTCAATACTAGGATGGATCTTCCTCAACTTTTGTTGATAGGGTTTTATGTCAGGATTTAGAGGTATGTTGTGCAGCATGATGAAGGAGTCAAAAGTTTTTAAATCATCATAAGTCCATGCGAACACATCTTTGAATTCTTTATAGAGTTTAACTAAATCCTTTCTTCCTTTGTAGAACAACTAACCCCTATATTAATGAGTTGAGAGTTTTTCTCATTCCCAATATTTATAGTCTTAAAATTAAGAGAAGAACTGTGAGTTTTGCAGTCAAGGTTACCTTTAAGTTTATCCTGTAAATCATAATATTTCTCCATATTGATTACTGACTTGGGGATCAAGTTAGCGGGGAAACCATGGTCAGCTAAAGACTTATCATGCTCAGCCTCATCTATGGCTAGATCCTTAAATGTGTCCTTGGCTGTTAAGAAGTCTAAAATATGAAAATCATCATAAAAAACTTTCCAATTGGTTACATTATCTAGTATAGAGGGTCTGTACACAATCTCAAATGGGGAGATAGGAAATGGATCTTGTTCCTTACCTGCTTGAATATGATTTCTGAATCTCTGTAGCATTCAATGACTTGTGCACCCAGATTTATTGCCTTCCTGAATCCCTGCACCAGAGCCTCATATTCAGCAATATTGTTTGTGCATTCGAATTCAAGTCTGCAAGCAATCATGAGTTTGGTTCCCTTTGGATCAATCAGTATGAAACCTACACCAACACCATCCTTGGATTTGGACCCATCAAAAAATAAAGTCCAAGAAGATGAATATAACCTAAAATTTGTATTAACATTATATACATTATGAACAATCTCACCTGTGAATGGAACAACTCTATAATTATTGATTTCTAACAATTTATCAACATCCTTAGTGGGGGAGGAACCAGCAAGAAATATCCCAAAGAAATATTCAAAGGTATAGTGTTCTATATATGAAGTGAAGAAAACAATAGGTTCACTTGGGTCATTAAGGTATGTACCTGTTTTCTTCATGAAAGGTTCCATAACAAATTTAATCTGATTTGGTCTGCATTGTATGGTAACCACAAATGTGACCAATCATTGGAAAAGTATCCCTTAAGCTTCTCTTACCAATCCCTACTTAGCCCATGCCATAGGTTTCAGGGATATCTGCTACAACTATGTCCACTTTCTGATGTATCATGGGATCTATGGATAACATCAGAAGGGTGTTCTTTAATTCACCTACCACCTTAACTATGGATATGTCCAATTGGACTATTTGGGTAGGGCAGGGTTCCCAGATTGCATTTAACTTCCTACAGAAAGAGACTGGCATAACATTAGATGATGCCCCTGAATCAATCATACAATTGTGGACATTCCTGTTGATTTTTTTAAAAGTGAGCAGGAAAGGAGGGACTCTTTTCATGGTAGGTTTATGACTGTTGGGATTTGCACACATTTCCATATTATTATTTTGAACCTCTCTTGATTTATTTAAAATCATGTTTTTAGGTAAGTTTTCCCTTATGGAAGGTAGTTTAAGAAGACCAAATAAAGAAATATTTGCATTGGCCTTTTTCAAATCATCTACCAAATTATATTCAACTTCATGAATTACCTTTTCTTTTGGTGTAGTTTCTTTACCTGTAGTTGGAGTGGATGTCGATGGTGGACTGTCTTGTGATGTTTGACCCTTGCTTCTGGTATTGTAAGAATGTTGTAGATCAAAATGTCTCCAGATTCATCTTCTTCCTCTACCATGGGCAGTTCTGAAAAACAATTAATAGTATTCATATGTTGGTCTTGTTCTTCATCAAGAGGTGTAGAATTTGTAGCTCCTTTTGAATTATATCTAATTTCATCATGTGTAGTTTGGGGACCAGAAGTTAAGGGATTGAAGATGGAGTAAGTCTCATCAGAGGTCAATGTTTCTCCAGGATTGGGAGGAGGTTGATTTTGAGGAGGCTGGTAAGGTCTCCTGAATGGTGGCAATTCCACATCTCTGTTATACCTGATTTTCATTATTGGTTTTATTGATATCTACCATGTCATTTGAAATATTCTGCAATAGTTTCTTCATGTTGTCCATGTCATAAGGGTCTTTTTTTTGGGGTGTGGGTTTGGAGACATTTTCTTACCTCCTTCTAGATGTAGAAGGTTGGTCTGCCTGGGCATCAGGATTGTCTTTTAGGCAAAACATATATTTCTCTACTAGGATAGCCTCCAAAAAATCTTCTTGCAGAGTAGTTTTGTGTGCCTTCTTGACCCACATAATGATTGAAGTAGGTAAACCCTTAATGTAATAAGCTACCAAAAAATATTCTGCAAGAAGAACATTGGTGGGAATTTTGTTTTTCAAATAGGAAAACCTATGATTAAAGTCCTTGAATCTCTCTTTACCTTTTATCCTTAGGGATGATAGATCCATAACAAGATCTTCGGGGACACTGTTATCCCCGAATTTTTCAAGTAACAATTTCTCAAACTCATCCCATGAGTTGATAGTACCAGACTCCAAGGAAAAATACCAAGTGGAAGCCCGACCCTTAAAGAAATAAGGGAAACGTCTGCATGCCACGTTTACGGATGATTTTAAGAACCCCCCCTAGATTTTTATGTATAAAAAATGGGCGAATCTCTCTGATATATAGGAAAATTTGAAGGCGATTTTATCGATAATATAATATGTATATATAAAAAAATTTGCGAATCTTTCTTTTTATTATATAATGTTGTAAAATCTTGGCGAATCTTTCATTTTATTATATAATTTTGTAAAATCTTCACGACTCTTTCACTAAGTTAAAAGATATTGTAAAATATGGGCGAATATTTCACTTCATTATAAAAAAATTGTAAAAACTAGCTAATCTTTCGCTGATTTATAAAATATTGTAAAAATAGAGGAAAGACAACATTATTCAAATAACATGAATCACATCTTCAACAACAGAACATGTAGAATCACGAGTTACAACTGGAAGGTGTCAGTGAAACACAACTGCATTCACTAGATTCAGGGAAAGTGGGGACTCCACTTGTTATCTCATCCCTTAATGGTCCAACGGACATGTGGGGACCTGAATCTTGACAAACCGACAAACTAATAGAATCAAACATTATGCTCGATCTTGGCCTCCACTAGCCAATTGAGGTCATTATTGTGTTCAAATCACTTTAATGTGAGACACATTTCATATCATGAAAAGTTTTATATTGAAATAAAAATTCTAACTTTATGTAGACCTCAAGTCTTTCTATTATCACGTTTCTATGCAATATACATGACATTTACCTCAAAGTGAAATTGACATTGGTAAATGAAGTCTTGAAACCCAAAGAGAATAGGTATTGCAAGATATTGGATAAACAAAACAAGATCAAAATAATTTACAAACAAAGAAAGCCAGATCAAGATCAATATAGTTTACAAGCAAGGAAAGACTGGATTGTGACATTCCTATGGTGGTAAGAAGATCACAAATAAAGAAAGTCAACGAAAGCGAATATTTTATAAGCAATAAAATACATTATTAGTTTAAGTACAAATCAACAAGCTCAAAATACAACATGTTTGTTTGAAAAAAGATGGAGGTCTCTACATATGAGAAGAAGATTGATATACCATATATGATCCACATTATTCTTTTGGAAAACAATCCACATAATTCAAACAAGCATGGCATACATCATGCCGCAAAATCCCAACATTCATGACATACGCATATGTAGACTTTGTTCTATGTAACATAAAGGATCATTGCCTTAGATGATGACAAATGTCTCCTATGGTGTGTATTGAATAGTTATATGATGCCCCATTTTTAACACAATTTCTATTTCTTATTCACCAGCTTGAAATAACAAGCATTGGCATCACATCAACGAAGAAATGAATAATATATCAATGAATTCTAAGCCCAAGTTGTACAACTTGCAAATGATCCTTTGTATATTTAGCCAAAATGCCTAGCTTTTGAAAGCTCCACTAAATGAATCTATGTATCTAGCATAACCTATCCTTTTCAATAAGAAAACTGATATGCTCTATCTTCATCAAAACACATGTCAAAGCTAACAATTCTAGAGCACTTATCCTTCATATTTTCTTTGTTATACAAAGCTAACAATGTATAAATTAGAGTAACAATGTCGAGCATAATATCAAAGGCTAACACCACTGATATATAACTTCAGTTTTCCAAGATACAATGATCATAGATGAAAGCATAAGACATGCAATTGAGGAAAAAATATTTAAAATGGTTTATTCACATTTCAAGAAACTTTTCATGCGCTACCTAACAAATTTTGAAGTAATGGTGAAAGTGGGAAGATATCTAAAATGTTGATTTTTCACTAAGAAAAATGAATCCAGGTCTTTCTATATGTTCCACCCATTCACATACCATGAACGAATAATGAAGAAATTAGCATGTCATATTGATTGCAATCATAAGGTGTTAAGGGCCTATATTTATCCTCTCAAGGATTCAATGACATAACTGTTTACATTTAATGACCTCTATTGACAACATATCTTCCTCATAGAATTATACCTTTCTACAGTTCATTGATAAACATCGTTTAATTTACTTTGACAATTTGTAGATACAAACCCTGTATTAATTCCCTCACTCTGTCTCCATTGGACAACAATGTGATGCATAAGGGAAATGAGCTTCGCTACTAGGATCATAGGGAAGGGGTTGGCTGAGTGAACTATAGATCCCCTATTAAGAATCAACCCAATTCAAAACAATATAAAATCAAATTCTTATACTTGTAACATTTTACCCTGAATCCAAAGCTGAACAGTGAAGCTGGACTTTTTCATGCAGACAACAAGCATACAAGGAAAAAAATGTGACCGAACCCTTGAAAACCTAAGAAGAGATGTGCACCTACTCGTTCATTGGTGAAGAAATAGTTATTTATTAGTTCATGCATAGGTAAGGACTCAAACAGCGTAACTGGACTAATCAATCCAAGATGAGAACTGTCATATGAATGTGTTGGTGCCCACCATGCAAGTATTGGCATACTTTCAAGAATACCATTAATGGGATCACCTGGATATTATCAATGGTGCATGCAAAGACTATTAAGGGGTTCACCATGTTACACCAACTGGAATATTATGTAATCATGGTCAATACAATTGTCCATCAATGAAACCTCATCTTTCCTCATATATGGGAATATTTTTGGGTGGAACCATGCATCCAATCCATTGAGAAAGGGCATTTTGAGCAGTCCAGCTCCCTGTAGCAACACTTCTAGAAAATTGTGTGCATGATTCAACATTTTTTAATCCCACAAACAATAAAAAACAGAGTAAATATCAATTTTGGGTGGTTTTAAGGTCATAACAACAACAAACATCAATATGGGCATGCATGGGGTTTATAAATCAATTTCAAACATGTTTTTGACTTCCTAACAACAATGGGCAGCATTATCAACAAACCTAGGCAACCTATGAATGAAAATGAAGGACATTATGATTCAAAGGGACTAGATGGTAATGTCCTTGGGACTATGCATGCAAGTTGCCGCTACTGGAGAATTTGTCAAAGTAATCTCTTTGCCTATTCTTTCTCAAATTAAATGTTGTGACAATTGCTAGAAGGAAAATATAAAGACTTAGATGCATTGATTAATTTTGCATACTAAGGCTACCAGAGAAGATACACTAAAGAAAAAATTACAAGAAAATTTGTAAATCTTTTCAGGAATGTTGGAAAAATGTCATTGGTAGTCTTGTAACAGATCACCAGGCATACAGTCAACCAAGTTTTTGCAACATATTCATCAGGAAACACTATGTTTTGTAGATTACATATAAAAATATAGCCCTTCTAGTTTTGATCAACAAACTAAACATGATATAGTGGTGGAAACGTTCACATTTCAACACAAAATAATATGATGCATAATTTACAGAAAGCATGATTCTCCTCAAAATTCCTTGCAATTTTGACTAGGATAAAATTCCATTAGCCATTTTCAGCAGCCTAGGAATTGAATTGTGTTGGAGTATTGAGGAAATTTTCATTGTTGGTTGATTTATGATCAGTTTGTGGATCCAAAGTATTGGATGTAAACTCTTTAAATGATTAGTAATAGTGAGGAAATTCTCATTCCAGGCATGTTTTTGTAGATCTCTATGCACTAAAACAAACCTAATGGAAGATATATGAAAGGAAGTCATCAACAACAACCCTACAGCTATTAAGACATAAATTGCAAACCTGTCAAGACACTCCTGTAGCAGCAGATTAATATTTGTGGTAGTGAAAAGAGTTTTTTTAGAACCACTGGGTTAGTTCTGTGGATGAGAACAGAGGTTGGTAACACAAGGAAAAAATCTGGGTAGCAACAAACCCTCAATCTCCATACTTTGTAATAGTAACTGGGCCTCTCTTATGGCAAGTACATGGTACCTAGGCTAGAAAATTGGCCTCAAATAACAGATCTATGTTCATTCCAAAATGAAATCATATCATTTTCAAGCACCATAATCCAATCATAAAATAAAAGGGATTGTTGAAGATACAAAGTGGTTGCAAGTGGCTACACAAAAGATTCAATCACTGTAATATTTGCATTAAGATTCCAACAAACATACCCAGTTAGTTTTATGATTGGATGGGTTTCACTCTTGGAGACTTGTCATCACTATCATATTCATTCCAAATACCTTCAACACCTACTATTATGAATTTTAGATGAGGTCCTTCCATACTTATCTTTCAATGTTTCAAAATGAGGGTTTCTATCTCATTAAGGGAATCTTCCATAAATTAACCCTTATTTGTTAGTTTAATTTCCGTTGTTGATTTCTTAAAAAAAACCCGATTTGAAATGTAAGTGAAGTACCTTTATAATCTATAGTCTCATGTTAATGTATTTAAGATATGAAACTCTAATTACCCTAGTGGCCCTTGATATTTTTTTAATCCTTTCTTTATTTTCCCTAGGGTTTCTTGGCTTTGTCCTAAATCCAAGTAGTGACTCCACTCTCTCTTTTCTCTTGAACGGACCAATATCCTTTATCAATCAAAACTTGAGATTCCATTTAAAAAACACAGAAAATTCATTGTTGAATCGGCCATGGCTTGTAAATAATGCCATTAAGGTTAAAATACACCATGATAGAATACTCATAACACTCAACCATAATCACATGTATGTCATATAAGTGTTGGGTAGCAAACCATCGAATTACCTTGAAGAAAGCATCACCCAAAACATATGAAACCAATGTTAGTAGGGTTGGATCAAGCTAACCAAACGCTCATGGGAGAAATTAAACATAAGTTAATTGTGACCTTTCATTTCCCCTTGAACTAGAACAACTAAAATGAAGGCTTGATCACAGTCAAATCCAAAAACTAAGCTAAGGAGAATCACATATCTTTTTTATGCATAATTGGGGGATCTTGGCTCAAGATTTCAAGGATAAACCATAATAGTTGTAAGGTCGCAAAATTAAGTATATAGATAAAATACTTGAGGCATGAATATTGTATGGAAGAGGTCAAAGATAGTTTTCCCTCTACATGTAGGGTCTTTTTCAATAAACAATATATGAGACTAGGAATAATGGGTTTAAATCACAAGGGGAAAACAACCTATGAATAGAGGATTAGATAGCAAACAAAAAAAACTAGTGCCACTTAACTAGGCATGTAAAACATGGAAACAATGAAGAAACTTAACCATATGTAAGGCCTACCTGTTGGCAGTCAGCAACAACCCCTTCATTTTTTCTGTTATGATGAAAAAATGGTCAGCTCTCTTCTATGATTTATTTTTAAAAGATTATAAAAGAGTGCCTTCAGAATCTTCGATTCTGAAGGTACTCTCAATTATAGAAGAGTTAAGAGTCGTATTAGAAATTTATGAAAACACTTTCATAAATTTGACAAATTAGCAGCTGTCAGTCTTGTGAATTTTATATATGATCAATTTTATCATTAATTAATTTGTTCGATTATATATATTGATTTAGGAGATTTAAGGTATAGTATGCTAATTAGTTTTTAATAAAGATACATTTTGAATTTGTTTAAAACTTGGTTTTGATAAGATATTTATTATCATAAGTTTTTGAAATCCTGATAACTAAAGGTGATTTATTAATTAAAATATTTTCATTAAACCTAAGGTTTAGATTTCACATACAACTTAATCTTTTAATATCATATCATTGCTTTGTAAAATTGTATATATATATCACAAAATAGCTAGAGTGAAAACGTATGTATATTATTTCAAAATTTTCATGTGTCACATAAATATAATCATAATAGTTTTATGAGCTTTGTATCCTATCACATATTGTTTTGGGTCACAAGTGATTAGGATTTCATAAAGTATTTAAAACTATATTTCGAAATAAAATTACATGTATATATATGGTTTGAGTGTGAATGGTGATTGCTATTCAGTTATAATTTCAGAAACCCTAGGAACATTATGGATTATTATGACAACTCCACATCATCCTGTTTATGAACACGATTTCCTTCCACGTGTAATTCTGGGTTATTATCAATTGATAGTTATGACTAAGGTACAGGATTCGTATGGCTAAATTGATAACATTTGTTTACAAGGATCACTGCATAAAGATTGAATTCGTATTGGTATGAGGATTCAGTTAACGCCTATCAATTTAATTGGCAACTGTAGGTTTAATGATGAAATCGTATCAGTGGAATTCAATTCCATAAATGACTGATAGGCATTCCTATTCATGATGTTGTACGAGGCCATGATCCCAGATTGGGTGTTATTAATGTTTCGATTTATAATCCCTGAATTGAATGATTTCTGATATGAAGGATTAGTTAGAGTTTGAAATTTTTACATACTGCTTTCTGAAGAATTCAGTTAGTTGTGGCTAGTTTGTCCATTTATCATAGCGAAAAACACTGTCTGTTGTTCTCATCATTTCCAAATTTGGTTAACATGGCCAAAATTGGGGTTCTCATTTCTGTCACGTATGAATCAATTAAGGATTTGACATTTCGCATAATGCCTTTTACTTGGGTGCCTATTTCTTTGATTTTCATGACTTCATTTGTTTCAAACCATAACTAGAGTTGCAGTGAGGAAACAATGGCTCCTCTCAACCGATTTGAAATTTTAGGACCTGAGCTGGTTGAAGTCGACGAGAAAGTCGCTCTATTGTTCGAAAAGATTGGATGGGGTCAGTTTTTCAGATGTTTTAGTGGCCATAACGTAGAGGTTACCAAATGATTTGCTATGAGTTTTAAAGAAAATGTAGCTCAGATTGGCGATTTTAAGTTCATAATTGATGGGGATAAGATTGCAGAAGCTACGAAGCTTCCTCAAACCGGAGAACAATGGTTTAAAGGAGGAAAGGTTGATAAGAAGAGATGTCGGTCTTTATTGTTGCCCTTACCTGCCAATGCAAATTTGAAGATTGGGGTTTCGGTTAAATTTTTAAAACCAGAATGGTGAGCGTTTTATGAAATCCAAGTCAGGTATGTATCTTGTGATGGCCGATTCTCTCATCTGCATTATTATCATCTGCAACTACTGTTAGCATTGAAAGGTTCTAAGCTCAATATTCCATTTTACTTACTGCAAAGTCTGAAGAAAATGGCACATTCGGTGCAAAATACCATAGGCAATCCTGATAGGAGTTTGTTCCACCACGGTCTGATTAAAATTTTAATCCAGCATTAGTTGTCTCTTAGCTATAAATCTTGGGATGAGTTTTTGGTTGAAAATAAACTAGGGCCAACGTAGTATTGGCCAAATCCTCCCCCTAAAACTCGTAGGAAGTGTAAAGCTCCAACAAAATCTGAAGTTGATGATATTCATAAGGCTGAGTTAAGGGATAGTAAGCAACAAGAAGCAAATCCACCTATAGGTACTTGTATTAGTAATGATGGAATTATGAAGGCCGATCCCTATTATGCTGAGACAAACATGGGCCAATCCCTATCTGACAAATGCTTCAGTACACCTACAAAGGTGGATGGTAGATTGACAAAAAATGAAGATGTTGATACTGTTAATCATGAAAACCCCTCTGAGTTATGTACTCCTAAAAAACTTGGTGATGAATCCATGCGAAAACTTGAACAATTAGTGCAGGTTTGTTGTGACAAAGAGGGTTTTGAGCCAAAAGGTCTTGTGTTCGTTCATACACGAAGAGTCACTAGAAGCATGAATACAATAACTACAGCCTCTATTCCTGCAACCACTCAACAGAATGCTCGGCCAGTTATTGTCCATCTTGAGGATGATGTTTCATCTTTGGTTCCCGAAACCACGCATATGGATGAACCTATTCTCATAGAGAATAATTGTGAAAAATCATTGGTCAAAAGCATTACTGAGCCAGGTAAGTTTGAAACAGCCCCATCATGTATGGATGCTTGTGGTTCTGGCCCTGAGCCATCGTTTATGAGCATTCCATCACTGGATCAAGATGTGAATAATCTTGATTCTTTTCAGTCAGATGATTCATGTCATGACAAGGAAGAAGAAACTCTCCAACAGGTACTTGACAAAGTATACGAAACCAAAATCGCAGAATTGAAAAACGAATTAAAAGAGTGTCAAGCAAACACAACCTTAAAAGATGAAGAAAATAAAACATTCAGGGTAGAATTACTAAATTGGGTTAATAGATGGAAGGACATGAACTTGAAGAAGAATCGATAGAAGAAAGCCAAAAAATCAATGATAGACACAAACCAGCACTTGCTTGAGCAAGTAGATCGACAGAAGCTAATAATCATCAGGCTCAAAGCTAAACTTTCTGAAGCCAGAAGAGTAATCAATTTATAAAATAGAACCTGATGTTGTTTCTATTTTGGTTATATGGTTTATCTCTCTTTTGACAGGTAATAAAAGTTTTTTAAGGGCATACCTGCAAAATCGTAGATTTTGTAGGCATGCATATAATTTGTTTGTTTTATTGTTATTTCTGTTAGCATGATTTTAATAAGATTTTTATTTTTGTTTGTACAGGTGTACATGGTATCGCTATCCTTAGCAAACACAAGATGCTTCAGATCACAGCTGGCATACGTTGATGCTTCTGGAAAGATTGGAATTTTAAAATGGCCACGAATATGTCAGTTCCCTTGAATCGGGAGATAATACAGGCTAGTTGTTTTATTGACAGTTTTATTCCATAGTAATGTTTGTGACATGTGTCTTTTTTTTAAGAGATTCGATGTAGTTAAATAGGGATAAGACCCCTATGGTATTGATTATAGCACTTATTAGAAACTGAAGTGAGAGACCAGTAGTGTTGTATAAACTAGTAATTTTGATGTAATAGGGACGGAGCAGTTGAAGAAAAACATCATTGAAATATCATTTCAGTACTAGTTTTATCTCTTACTAGGGTTTTATCTTCGGAGGAGGAATGTGACTGGAAATTCTCAAACTGGTATCATTGTTCGGTACTATTTTTGAATACTTTTATAATATATTTCAATATATCATCTTCTAGTTATACTATTGATACAGTTATACTTGGTTATGCTTGTATTCATTATCTGATATTACACTCTGTCAACACAATATTGCTATTTGAATGAGTATGTTATTATAATTGAATTAATTTGTATTTTTATTGAAAATTCGAAACATAATAATATAGATATTTATGTTTGTTTTGATTTCATTTGTTTTTTTGCTATGTTTTCATTATGAACATTATCTTTTATTCAAATATTTACTGTTATTTATTAATTGTTAATTAATAAAACATTCCAGAAAAGTTTAAAGTAATTGTTTATTTTAATTTTTCTGTTATGGTAAATATATAGCAGAATGATTTAGTGTGAATGGTTTAAATATTTTCATTTAAATCTTACTCATTTATCTTTCTGTTTACTTGAAATATTAATTGATAATTAATATAATATTCAAATTTCTCTCAACTGGGATAGAATAATTTAGTTAGTGTTATTTTAGTATAGTTTACATTTAACAGTTGTGTTGGAGCAGGGTCCCGCAGCTACAGAAGAAGTTGCTAGTTTTGGCAGAAAGATATAGTTTTGGCGGAAAGATATAGTTTTGGCAGAAAGAAGACAAGGCAGAGCTACGACGCTGTAGCACGTTTCCAGCTAGAGAGCAGAGCCGGAAACTGTGACTTTTTGGGATGCGAAAGTCAAAGAAAGGCAACGGTACCTAAGCGGCCAAGAAGGGAGAGCTCACCCACTGCATTGAAGGCAGCGATGGAAGACAGGAGGGCTCAGCGACCCTCATAAAGAAGAAGGAGCAACGAGGCTCAAGCATTGAAGGCGAAGGACAGAAAGCAGAGAAGCGGTGCATAGTACCCATGGTCAGTGCCGGGAAGCATGGAAGACTGCAGAGAGCTGTGGTGTGACGGGAAGCGGCTACCTCAAGGACAGAGAGGACCGACTGTCACTATTTAGGGTTTGGGTTACTGTTGGGACAGGCCCATAGTGTTGTAATGGCGAGACCTTCGGGCCGCCTATAAAATCTTGTATTTTGTATTGTAAAGGGTTGGTTGGTTCGTAGGATGAGTCGTTAGTTGGTCAGTTGATTATTTTTGAGTAGACTCAGGAGTCAGTCAGACAGACTGTGTTGTAACGATCCAGACACCTAGCTTGTCTGTGAGTCATTTGAGTCTGTATGTAACCATCCACAGAGAGGAAAGAAAGGGAAGGATATATTGAAAGAAAGGCAATATAGAGATAGAAATAGGCCAGAGATCTAGAAGAGATCTCGCGGTGCATATGCAGTGCAACAGACTGTGCTAACTTCCCTCAAGATATATAATAGAAGCACAGTTTGGTGGACGTAACTCCCATCCTGGGGGTGAACCACGTTAAATCTGCGTGTTATGTGTTGCATGAATGTGATTGTATTTGCTTATTGTTGCTAGTTATCATGCATATAATGTTAGTTGCAGTAAGTGAATGTGTGTATTATTCAGCTTACGGTAATGCAGGAGGATAGAGATAAGTTGAAGTATTTTAGTAAGTTGCTTAAAGACTCCTTTACGTCTATTTCTAATGACCAGTTAATCACAATATAACTTCCGGGAAGTAGAGTTGCGCACATTGACACAGTCAACGCTAAGAGTGCAAAGTCGTAGTGGTAAGATATCGCAGAGAGGCGATATCGCACCGGCAGAGGAGCTGCGGTGCACGATACTGCGAGCTAAGGACTTAGCGTTGAGGAAAGGTTGGGTGTCTCGTGGTGCGCAGAGATGCGATAAGGTTGGAGGTATTGTGAGTAAGTGGAAGTTGTGCGACATGGGAAGAAACCGTGCGACTTGCGCGTGGATAAGGATCGTGCGGCTAAAAGTGCTGCGAGTAGACGGGGATGTGCGATGCGTCGATACAGCTGACCTTGTGACACACAGGCGTAAGAAAAGAGAAGTAGGATGCGCAGAAACTGGTCCAAGACACTTGAGTCTTGGCCAACCCATTAGATTCACTTCGGGTGAGACTTCAGATCGCTTCGCGGTCTGTCGCCGAAAGGGCCAGTGAGTTAGGGGTGTTGTTGATTGATTATAGTAAAACCGGGTCTGCCCATGCAATCAACAAATGGTTCCGTTGCTAGGACCCGAAGTGGAAGCTTTTCGACTCACCTCTGTGCAGATACAATCATGCATTGACAAAGCCCGGGTACTACTAACAAATGCGATGAACACATGGGCCGAGCTAGATGAGCCACCACAGAAGGTCGAGATCCAGCAGAGTATACAACAAGTAGAGAACACTGCAGTGGCCATGAAAGAAGAAATCAAGAGCCTAGAATCCCTTCAGAAGATGAGAAAGACGAAGGAGATGAACCAATTACAGCAAGAGGTGCAGCAGTTAAGAACAAAGGAGCTGCACATTACTGACCTGCTTCAACCTTTTTCAGGAGCAAATCATAGAATTAGCTGACATGGTTGAGCAGAAGGTGAAGGAATTCATGACCACCAGAGAGAAAATTGAAGGAACAGAGGACTCCAAGATTGATCAAGCATTGCTTGATTCGGCAAAACAGTGCACCGAGGAAATGAAGAATGAAGTCGCAGGACTTCAAGGCAGGTTACAACGAACTTCACAGGAGGTGAAGGATAAGTTGTAGCAGGAGAATCCTATTGCAGGTGGCTCGAGGACGAGCCACAAGTGAGTGTTAGGGGACTGTTGGAGCAGGGTCCCACAGCTACAGAAGAAGCTGCTAGTTTTGGCAGAAAGATATAGTTTTGGCGGAAAGAAGACAAGGCAGAGCTACGACGCCGTAGCACGTTTCCAGCTAGAGAGCAGAGCCAGAAACTGTGACTTTTTGGGATGCGAAAGTCAAAGAAAGGCAACGGTACCTGAGCGGCCGAGAAGGGAGAGCTCACCCACTGCATTGAAGGCAGCGGCGGAAGACAGGAGGGCTCAGCCACCCTCATAAAGAAGAAGGAGCAACGAGGCTCAAGCATTGAAGGCGAAGGACAGAAAGCAGAGAAGCGGTGCATAGTACCCATGGTCAGTGCCGAGAAGCATGGAAGACTGCAGAGAGCTGTGGTGTGATGGGAAGCGGTTACCTCAAGGACAGAGAGGATCGACTGTCACTATTTAGGGTTTGGGTTACTGTTGGGACAGGCCCACAGTGTTGTAATGGCGAGACCTTCGAGCCGCCTATAAAAGCTTGTATTTTGTATTGTAAAGGGTTGGTTGGTTCGTAGGATGAGTCGTTAGTTGGTCAGTTGATTATTTTTGAGTAGACTCAGGAGTTAGTCAGACAGACTGTGTTGTAACGATCCAGACACCTAGCTTGTCTGTGAGTCATTTGAGTCTGTATGTAACCATCCACAGAGAGGAAAGAAAGGGAAGGATATATTGAAAGAAAGGCAATATAGAGATAGAAATAGGCCAGAGATCTAGAAGAGATCTCGCGCTGCATATGCAGTGCAACAGACTGTGCTAACTTCCCTCAAGATATATAATAGAAGCACAGTTTGGTGGACGTAACTCCCATCCTGGGGGTGAACCACATTAAATCTGCGTGTTATGTGTTGCATGAATGTGATTGTATTTGCTTATTGTTGCTAGTTATCATGCATATAATGTTAGTTGCAGTAAGTGAATGTGTTTATTGTTCAGCTTACGGTAATGCAGGAGGATAGAGATAAGTTGAAGTATTTTAGTAAGTTGCTTAAAGACTCCTTTACTTCTGTTTATAATGACCAGTTAATCACAATATAACTTCCGGGAAGTAGAGTTGCGCACATTGACACAGTCAACGCTAAGAGTGCAAAGTCGTAGTGGTAAGATATCGCAGAGAGGCGATATCGCACCGGCAGAGGAGCTGCGGTGCGCGATACTGCGAGCTAAGGACTTAGCGTTGAGGAAAGGTTGGGTGTCTCGCGGTGCGCAGAGATGCGATAAGGTTGGAGGTATTGTGAGTAAGTGGAAGTTGTGCGACGTGGGAAGAAACCGTGCGACTTGCGCGTGGATAAGGATCGCGCGGCTAAAAGTGCTGCGAGTAGACGGGGACGTGCGATGCACCGATACAACTGACCTTGTGATGCACAGGCGTAAGAAAAGAGAAGTAGGATGTGCAGAACCTGGTCCAAGACACTTGAGTCTTGGCCAACCCATTAGATTCACTTCGGGTGAGACTTCAGATCGCTTCGCGGTCTGTCGCCGAAAGGGCCAGTGAGTTAGGGGTGTTGTTGATTGATTATAGTAAACCCGGGTCTGCCCATGCAATCAACAAGTTGTTAAATAGAATTAGGTTGATTTCAGAATAGTTATAATAGTCTTTTAAAATTTTGAATATTCGAAACAAAATCCTCAAAAATTGAAGACTTTCATTAAGAAAGCAATTTTAGGATAACTTAGGTCTTAGAAAACTAATTTTAGGGTTTATTTAAATAGAAATAAGTTTAGGATAAATTT
Organism: Pseudotsuga menziesii; assembly: GCA_001517045.1. Lineage (NCBI taxonomy): Eukaryota > Viridiplantae > Streptophyta > Pinopsida > Pinales > Pinaceae > Pseudotsuga > Pseudotsuga menziesii. The sequence goes on along the minus strand of LPNX010607175.1, from coordinate 34,222 downwards.
TTACTGAATTTTAATTTCTCCTTAAGAGAAAAATTCAGTTGGTAGCAGGACCATAACCTGCGAGATTTTGCTATCCCAAACACACCAGAAGCTGCTTTAAGCGACTTGTGTGGGCTTAATCTCCTTAGTTGGCCTAGGTCAGAAAATCAGGCCAACAAATGGTGCTAGAAGGAGGGCCTGTTAATGATTAATGGCAGGTAAAACTAATGATAAAACTTCAACCATTCAACAACCTCCAGAAGTCAGCAGATCACCATTTATAGAAACTGTTAGGAGCATCCTTGAACGTGATCATATCACATCCCCATTTACTCCTGAACAAAGTACTCAAACTTTAGAAGAATCATGACATATTCTTACAAGAGCATATGCTAATCAACTTGGTGTATCTCCAATAGATTATGGTCTACCTAGGAAACAAAGACGTAATCCACAATTGAACATAGTTACTCAATATTTGGTAGAAGCTAATAGCACTCCACATTATCAAATTAGAAGTCATCAGAGACAAACTACTCAAACAAATACTGCTAGAAGACTGACTTCAGTAGGCGGTTTTGATCAACCACCTTCTCCTCCAAAATCACCACCTGATAGCCCAAGGTCATCCAATCTAGGGAGTTCTTCAGGTTCTGAAAGAAGTCCTATGGCGAGAAACATACCTATGGGAGGAGGAGGTAATCCTCCACCTAATCCACAACTCCCTTGGTTGAGAACAACTGCTGTAGCTGTCCCTAGTGTACAACATCCTTTGCCTAAACACTCAGATAAACTTCTTCCTAAGTTTAACCCAGATGACAAAGAACCTGCAGAGGTGCATGTAGACAAATTCATGTTAGCTGTTCAAACCATGAATGTTCAGCATGAAGATGTGGTTTGTTGGTTATTTCCTCTAACTTTTGAAGGAAGAGCCTCTACTTGGTACTTTTCGTTAGTTCAAGGATCAATTACAAATTGGGGTGAATTTAATAAATCTTTCTTAGATAAATTCAGGGAGGATAAAACACCTGCTCTTTTAGCCCTGGAGTTATCTCAGATTAAAATGGAACCTAAAGAAAGAATTAAAGATTTTAACCAGAGGTTTCTTACATTAAAAAATAAAATTCCGGTTGCTTCTCAACCACCCGAGGATATAATTATTGAAAATTATACTTCAGCTTTACCAAAATATCCTGGGATGTTTGTTAAGAGAGCTGGTAAAACAACTTTGGTAGAAACTTTTTAGGAAGCCATTAAAGTCTAGAAGGATTCCATGTCCTATGAACCAGATAGAAGTGGGAAATCTGATACTTTCCCTCGTAGGAAGATAAAAAAACCTAATTCAGAAAAAGATAAAGCATTTGATGTAGAATAGCTGCAGAATGCTATTCGGGCATTAACCAATGAAGTTGTAGGATTAAAGAAAACCAATTCTAAATCTTCTTCTTCTAGAGGATATTTCAGAAATCAGTTTAGACAAAATCCGAATACAATTAATAAAACAAATACATCGCTTGATATAATAGTAAATGAAGAAATTTTTAATACTATTCGAGCTGTTTTATCCTTATCAGAGATTCCTTCAAATCAAGAAATAACTGAAAATGAAGAAGAAGAGGAATCAGAAAATGATGAAGAATTGGAGGAACCCCAACAAGTTAACGGTCATTTCTGGGACAGTCTTGTAAAAGAATATGAGAGTAAAAGTCCTCTTGCAGGACAACATGCCTACAATACTCGTAGTAGAACATTCGTAAACACTCCTGGAGCTTCATCGAGTTCTACCCCGAGTAATGATAACAATAATTCACAACCTAATAAACAAACTCAATCTGGCAAGCAGACTCAATCAACAAAGATTACTCAGCCCATTTAAAACGCTCCAAAATTGGATTTACAATATGATATAATTGAAGATTTAAAGAAGACACGTGCAAACATCAGTATGTACGATCTTCTTCAAATTTACCCAGTGCTTAACAATCATGTTATAAATCCTGCCATGAGTTCAATAATTCCTAATGCGAAACAAAATGTTGCTGCAAACAATTCTAATAATGATTTAACATCAACTGATAAAGGAAAATCAACAACTGAAAAAGCCTCACTAATAGGAAAGAATTCTAAATCAACCATGCCTCCATTTTTACTTACCTTTGAGATTTTCAATAGGAATGTTCATAATTGCATGGTTGATTCCGAAGCATCTTCCAATGTGATGCCTTTATCTGTATGCAAAAGGTTGAATGGAAAATATGTTCCATCAAATTCACAAATAACTCAATTGGATAGGACAAATGTGAGGGTTGTAGGAGAGATGAAAGATGTTTTAGTCAGGTTTGCTTGTAACCCTTTAGTTTTTCAAATTATAGATATTGTGGTTGCAGATATTCCTGATGCGTATTGTTATTTTTAAGTAGAGATTGGTCTCAACAATTGAATGGATTCTTTTCCACGGATTGGTCAACATTATGGTTACCTAAGAATGGAAAGTCAAATCAAATTAAGATAGACAGAGAAAGATATATGAAACACACTGTAACAGAATTACATGATCCTAGTGAACTAGTTTTATTTTCGGATTCCATTATGGGGAATTACATGTATGAACTAGGATTTGGTAATTTTAAAGCTGAAAATTCTGTTTTGTCTGGAAATGAACAGCAATCATAAATTATTAATTTGACATCTATTTCTCCCGACTCTTCATTCAAGGAAATTATAAATGATGTAGATAATATTAATATTGTAAATATTATAGAAAGCAAAATAGTTGTCAATAGTTCTACTTGGACTTTATATTTCGATGGTGCGAGGTCTAAAGAAGGAGCAGGAGCTAGTTGCTTGCTAATAGACCCTCAGGGAAATAAAACATGTATAGCTTGTAGGATGGAATTTATTTGTACAAACAATACTGTGGAATATGAAGCTTTAATACAGGGTTTGAAAAAAGCAATTGATTTGGATATCAAAGTGTTAATTGCATACGGTGATTCCGAAATCATCGTCAGACAGGTCCGTAATTCTATTCACTGTCTTTTCGAACATTTACAGAATTATCAGCGTGAGGTATGGAATCTCATTTCACATTTTGATGCATTTAACATAATTTCAGTTCCAAGAACTCAAAATCAAGAAGCAGATTTATTAGCGAATGTAGCATCAAAATTAATCCCATCAAAAAATCTTACACCAGATTTCTTTTCAGTTGAATTGATTTTTAGGCCTTCTATACCATATAATATTTTTAACTAGCGTGTGTTTGATAATGATGTGCAGGTGCTGAATTTTCTAATGAATGGCGATACCTTTAAAGATTCAGCCATTGATGAAGTTACACATGACGAAAATCTACGGGATTTTTTGGTAATAAATGATTTTTGTTCAGTTGAAAAAGCTTTTGAAAAGGTAAAACCGATCCCTAATTCAGTGTTAAGATTAGAAAAATTCTTTGATCTTCAAGATAAATTTAGATTTGTCCCTAACTGTAAAACCAATAGCTCTCAAATGAAATACGAAGGCATAAATTTAGGAACAAAACTAAATCCTCAAACTATAAATCTAGGAATAGATTGCACTCCCACAGAAAAAACAACGTTTATAAAATTGTTTGAAGAATTTAAGGATGTCTTTGCATGGACATATGACGATTTGAAAACCTTCAACACACAAGTCATGCAACACATAATTCCAATTAAACAGGAGTCAAAACCTTTTCAACAAAAACTAAGGAAATAACACTTGTCACTAGAACCAACAATTAAGAAGGAACTAAATAAACTGTTAGCTGCCAGGATTAATTTTCCCATCCGACATACTCAGTGGGTATCCAACCTAGTTCCAGTTAGGAAGAAAAGCGAAGATATTAGATTATATGTGGATTTTAGAAATCTTAATAAGTCTTCCGAAAAGGATAATTACCCAGTTCCTCCCATGGAACAAATTCTTTAGAAGGTTTCTGGGTGTGAGATGCTGTCACTTCTTGATGGTTTCTCAGGATACAACCAAATATTGGTTTCCCCAGATGATCAATTGAAAACAGCTTTTAGAACTCCATGGGGAACATATGCTTACCAAAATATGCCCTTTGGGTTAATCAATGCTGGGGCAACTTTTCAACGGGTAGTGGATATTGCTTTTAGAGCCTTAATTAATCATTCAGTAGTTGTCTATTTGGATGACGTTACTGTATATTCTAAATATCGACTTGATCATATTAATCATCTTAGAAAGGCATTTGAACGATGTAGAAAATTCAGAGTATTTTTAAATCCCAAGAAAACAATATTTGTTGTCTCAGAAGGTATTTTATTAGGTTGTGTGGTTTCAAAACATGGGATCATGATTGATCCCGAACGAACCCAAGACATTTTAAAAATAACTTACCCTTCTAGCAAGAAAGCAATGCAATAATTTCTCGGTAAAATACATTTTTTTAGGAGATTCATCTCCAGTTTCTCTGAAATCATTCGTCCTTTGCAGAAAATGATTAAGAAGGATGCTATTTTTAATTGGGGACAAAGTGAAAAAGAGTCATTTCAGAAAATTTTAGAAGCCATTTCAGAAGCTCCTAGTCTTTTAAGCCCAGATTTTAACAAAGATTTCATATTGTATACTTTCGCTTCTGACATCTCATATGCAGCAGTTTTAACCCAACTAAATCAGCAAAATAACGAAGTGCCAATCTCCTTTATGAGTTCAAATTTTAAAGGCGCTGAGCTTAATTACCATGAAGTTGATAAGCAAGCTTTTGTTGTTTTTAAAGCTGTCAAACACTTTCATCCATATTTATTGAAATCTAAAACGAGAGTAATAGTTCCTTATCCTTCAGTTAGAAATTTGTTAGTGCAAAAAGATTTAGGTGAAAAAAGAGCACCATGGATGACGACCCTTCAAGAATACAACTTGGAAATTAAACCTTCAATGATATTCAAAGGTCAAGGATTATGTAAACTAGCTGCTGAAGCTACTCATCTACCTCATAATAATGCCGAAGTTGTCATTGATGAGGTTTTACTTACAAGGGAAATCTATTCCTATCCTCCACCACAGGATTCCTGGTATACAGACATAAGAATACTTTTGGAAACAGGAACTGCCTCTGATTACCTAGAACCTAGGAAGAGGAGAGCACTTAGATTGAAATCTGCTCCTTATTTATTAATTGATAACATCCTTTTTAGGAGAAATTCAGATGGAGTATTGCTTCGATGTCTAGACAAAGATGAAATAGAGGTAATTCTGAAAGAGTTACATTTTGGACCAGCAAGAGTTCATTTTGGTGGAGAAACTACTGCGCATAAGATTCTTAGGGCTGGCTATTATTGGCCTACCTTATTTCGAGATTCCTATGCTTTTGTCAGAAAATTTCAGGAATGTCAACTTGCTGCAGGAAGGGTTAAGAAACCTGCTTTCCCTTTACAACCTGTTTCAGTAGAAATACCTTTTCAGCAATGGGGTATTGATATAGTAGGACCAATAAACCCTCTCTCTTCTAAGCAACACAAGTATATAATAACTGCAACTGATTATTTTACTCATTGGGCAGAAGCTGCACCATTAAGGGTTGTAAACACCAATCAGGTTATATTATTTTTAGAATCCTTTATCATAATGATATTTGGTGTTCCAGATTCCCTTGTCTTTGATAATGCCTCATACTTTTCATCAGTTGAGTTAACTCAATTCGCCTTAGAGAAGGGAATAAGAACCAAGTATTCAGCTAACTATCATCCTCATGGAAATGGTTTGGCTGAATCAACGAACAAAAATTTATTGAAAATTCTCAAAAGAACTATTTCAGCTCACCATCGTGATTGGCATACAGAATTATTTAATGCTCTTTGGGCAGATAGGGTAACTCCTAAAGCTGCAATAGGTAACTCACCCTTTTTCTTGGTTTATGGAACTGAAGCTATTTTACCACCGAATTTATTTTTACCTTCATTACAGTTAGCTCAGTCTGTTCAAGATGAAGATTGTCCAGCAATGGAAAAAAGGATCAATACTTTGTTAAAACTTGAGGAAGAAAGAAAGAAGTCAAAACAACATTTTACAAAACATCAACAAATTGCGAAGTCTTGGTTTGATCAATCCTCAAGTTCCAATCGAGAATTTCAGGTGGGAGACGTAGTTTTAAAATGGGATAAAGTTCATGAGGAAAAAGGAGATCATACTAAGTTTCAAAAACTTTGGTTAGGTCCCTTTGTTATTGCTGAAAAGATAGGTCCAAGTACCTTTCGTTTGCAAACACTAGAAGGTGAGTTCGAAACATTCCCAGTGAATGGGTTGATCCTGAAAAAATATTTCTGTTGATATTTTAGACCCTAAAATGTATATAATTTGTTTGCTATTTGTAAATAATTTTATATTTTTGTATAAAATGGTTTATATTTTGTAGAAATAAAGGATGATGATGAATTCATAAAGCTTATGTAACTTTCAAACATCATTCCACTATTGCGACGAGTTCTGATTTTCTTAATCAAATATTTCATTCGCATTAAAAACTGTCAAATTTTTGTATATATAATCAATCATTAATTTATAGATATCAACTGAAGAGATAAATGTAAATAAATAAATCTTCTATTTTAAAAAGTCAGTTTGTTCATTAGTTTTAAAATTACGATATTAGATAAAATCTTCAAAATTAGTTCAAAATGATCAAAGTTTCTTAAGTCTATTAAGAACCTATCATTATTTTATTTATAAGTATTACTCAGATTATTCCTCACCCTTTTATTTTTCTTATAATAGTTGGGATAGCTAATTAATGTCTTTTTCAAAACTTGTACTTTGAAAAACTCTTATGGATCTCCCCTATCAGTCTTCTAAGTTATTTACAATCTGAAAACTTTTTAGAATCTGTTCCTGTCAATAAAATGCTAAAATGAAAGACAGAAGGTCTTAGTAATAAGCCGATCTGATCAGAATCATAAATATCATTGGTATGACATTATTAGGAAACTAATAATGGCTCTTGTTTAAATAATCAAGAGATAAGGGGTCTCATCACGAGCTAGCTGATTCATTTTCTGGTGATATTAGTGACTGACATTACCGTTTGGTCACCATGCTGGGTAATGATCTCTCATTCTATAAAATTAAAATTTAAAAAAAAGAAAACATAATTTTGATTGAAGAATAGGAGGTCTCATCACAAGCCGGCGTAATCATGATCATTAGTGATGTCTAGGATAACTTCATTTCTGATCACCAGGGTGATGGCTTTTGGTTAAATAATCAAGAGACAAGAGGTCTCATCACGAGCCGGCTTGGTTATTCCAGATAGTTCTCGTGAATGATACTATCACATTGGGATACCATACCTAGGTAGTAGTCTTCAGTCAGAATTATTGTTTAAAGAAAAGAAAAGAAAATTATTATGTTTATGGAGCAGATTCTGGAAATTTTTCGAAAAAGTAAATTTCATAAGGTTAGCAGAGATTCCGCAGTGAGGATTCATGGCATTTAATGGAGAATTTGCGGTGAGAAGATTTATTGTCGACGTTTCGAACCAAGCGTGATTCATCTTCAGGACAAGGCGATGCCTGGAGATTGTTCCTCTTTCATTGGAGTATTAATACAGAAATCGTTACTTTCGCTTGAGATGGCTGACAAGGTTTGTTTTTGTCCAAGGTTAAATTAGGGTTAATAATTTATGGCTAAAATCTTTCTAATTAAATTTAATTTAGGGTGAATAAACTTGTTTAAAATTTTAGGGTTAATAAACTTAAAAAAAATTTTGTATTTAAAATTTTTTTTTATTTAAATTTTTTTAATATTTTTAGAAATTTTATAATCTAATAATTAAAATTTTTAATATTTTTTTATAATTTTTAAATTTTTTTGTTTGTTAATGTAGGCTTTATAAATTTTATTAATTTAATTTAATCATTTTTATTTAACTTTAATGTAAAGTTTTTAATAAAATATTTAATTTAATTTAATCCTTTTTATTTAACTTTTATGTAAAGTTTTTAATAAAATGTTTAATTCTAATAAAATTAATTTAATTTAATCCTTTTTATTTAACTTTTATGTAAAGTTTTTAATAAAATTTTTGAATTTTTTTAATTTAATTTAATTTATTTTTATTTTAGGGAAAGATAATTAAGGGGAATTTTAATAAATTTTATAAATTTTACTAAATTTTATAAAAGTAAATTTTATTCATAAGTAAATTTCTATACCTGATACTGATGGTGCAGATTATTTTTACTATGAAATACTTTGTTTTGATCTGGACATTTCTGAGCTCATCTTTAACAAAATCTTTTATTTTAATGGATGGGATATCTCTGAATTGTACTTATGAATATCAATCCGAATAATGGTTTTTATTTAGATAGAGAATTTTTGATTGTTTTTTATAGATTTTAAGATTTTGTTTATATTATCATTTAAAAACTGTATGAGCAGAGATAACTGGTTCGCCTAGGTCGTCACCATTTGTTGGCAGTCAGCAACAACCCCTTCATTTTTTCTGTTATGATGAAAAAATGATAAGCTCTCTTCTATGATTTATTTTTAAAAGATTATAAAAGAGTGCCTTCAGAATCTTCGATTCTGAAGGTACTCTCAATTATAGAAGAGTTAAGAGTTGTATTAGAAATTTATGAAAACACTTTCATAAATTTGACAAATTAATAGCCGTCAGTCTGTGAATTTTATATATGATCAATTTTATCATTAATTAATTTGTTCGATTATATATATTGATTTAGGAGATTTAAGGTATATTATGCTAATTAGTTTTTAATGAAGACACATTTTGAATTTGTTTAAAACTTGGTTTTGATAAGATATTTATTATCATAATTTTTTGAAATCCTTATAACTAAAGGTGATTTATTAATTAAAATATTTTCATTAAACCTAAGGTTCAGATTTCACATACAACTTAATCTTTTAATATCATATCATTGCTTTGTAAAATTGTACATATATATCACAAAATAGCTAGAGTGCAAACGTATGTATATTATTTCAAAATTTTCATGTGTCACATAAATATAATCATACTAGTTTTATGAGCTTTGTATCCTATCACATCTTGTTTTGGGTCATAAGTGATTAGGATTTCATAAAGTATTTAAAACTATATTTCGAAATAAAATTACATGTATATATATGGTTTGAGTGTGAATGGTGATTGCTATTCAGTTATAATTTCAGAAACCCTAGGAACATTATGGATTATTATGACAACTCCACATCATCCTGTTTATGAACACAATTGCCTTCCATGTGTAATTCTGGGTTATTATCAATTGATAGTTATGACTAAGGTACAGGATTCGTTTGGCTAAATTGATAACATCTGTTTACAAGGATCACTGCATAAAGATTGAATTCGTATTGGTATGAGGATTCGGTTAACACCTATCAATTTAATTGACAGATGTAGGTTTAATGATGAAATCATATCAGTGGAATTCAATTCCATAAATGACTGATAGCCATTCCTATTCATGATGTTGTACGAGGCCATCATTCTAGACTGGGTGTTATTAATGTTTCGATTTATAATCCCTGAATTGAATGATTTCTGATATGAAGGATTAGTTAGAGTTTGAAATTTTTACATACTGCTTTTTGAAGAATTCAGTTAGTCGTGGCTAGTCTGTCCATTTATCGTAGCGAAAAAAACTGGCTGTTGTTCTCATCATTTCCAAATTTGGTTAACATGGCCAAAATTGGGGTTCTCGTTTCTGTCACGTATGAATCAATTAAGGGTTTGACATTTCACATAATGCCTTTTACTTGGGTGCCTATTCCTTCGATTTTCACGACTTCATTTGTTTCAACCCATAACCAGAGTTGCAGTGAGGAAACAATGGCTCCTCTCAGCCGATTTGAAATTTCAGGACCTGAGCTGGTTGAAGCTGACAAGAAAGTCGCTCTATTGTTCAAAAAGATGGGATGGGGTTAGTTTTTCAGATGTTTTAGTGGCCATAATGTAGAGGTTACCATACGATTTGCTATGAGTTTTAAAGAAAATGTAGCTCAGATTGGGGATTTTAAGTTCATAATTGATGAGGATAAGATTGCAGAAGCTACGAAGCTTCCTCAAACTGGAGAACAATGGTTTAAAGGAGGAAAGGTTGATAAGAAGAGATGTCAGTCTTTATTGTTGCCCTTACCTTCCAATGCAAAGTTGAAGATTGGGGTTTCGGTTAAATTTTTAAAACCAGAATGGCCAGTGTTTTATGAAATCCTAGTCAGGTATGTATCTTGTGATGGCCGATTCTCTCATCTGCGACTACTGTTAGCATTGAAAGGTTCTAAGCACAATCTTCCATTTTACTTACTGCAAAGTCTGAAGAAAATGGCACATTCGATGCAAAATACCATAGGCAATCCTGATAGGAGTTTGTTCCACCACGGTTTGATTAAAATTTTAATCCAGCATTAGTTGTCTCTTAGTTGTAAATCTTGGGATGAGTTTTTGGTTGAAAATAAACTAGGGCCAACGTAGTATTGACCAAACCCTCCCCCTAAAACTCGTAGGAAGGGTAAAGCTCCAGCAAAATCCGAAGTTGATGATATTCATAAGGCTGAGTTAAGGGATAGTAAGCAACAAGAAGCAAATCCACCTATAGGTACTTGTATTAGTAATGATGGAATTATGAAGGTCGATCCCTGTTATGCTGAGACAAACATGGGCCAATCCCTATCTGACAAATGCTTCAGTACACCTACAAAGGTGGATGGTAGATTGACAAAAAATGAAGATGTTGATGCTATTAATCATGAAAACCCCTCTGAGTTATGTACTCCTAAAAAACTTGGTGATGAATCCATGCGGAAACTTGAATAGTTAGTGCAGGTTTGTTGTGACAAAGGGGGTTTTGAGCCAAAAGGTCTTATGTTCATTCGTACACGAAGAGTCACTAGAAGCATGAATACAATAACTACAGCCTCTGTTCCTACAACCACTCAACAGAATGCTCGGCCAGTTATTGTCCATCTTGAGGATGATGTTTCATCTTCGGTTCCCAAAACCACGCATATGGATGAACCTATTCTCATAGAGAATAATTGTGAAAAATCATTGGTCAAAAGCATTACTGAGCCAGGTAAGTTTGAAACAGCCCCATCATGTATGGATGCTTGTGGTTCTGGCCCTGAGCCATCGTTTATGAGAATTCCATCACCGGATCAAGATGTGAATAATATTGATTCTTCTCAGTCAGATGATTCATGTCGTGAAAAGGATGAAGAAACCCTCCAATAGGTACTTGACAGAGTATACAAAACCAAAATCGTAGAATTGAAAAACGAATTAAAAGAGTGTCAAGCAAACGCAGCCTTAAAAGATGAAGAAAATAAAACATTCAGGGCATAATTACTAAATTGGGTTAATAGATGGAAGGACATGAACTTGAAGAAGAATCGATAGAAGAAAGCCAAAAAATCAATGATAGGTCTACACAAACCAGCACTTGCTTGAGCAAGTAGATCGATAGAAGCTAATAATCATCAGGCTCAAAGCTAAACTTTCTGAAGCCAGAAGAGTAATCAATTTACAAAATAGAACCCGATGTTGTTTCTATTTTGGTTATATGGTTTATCTCTCTTTTGACAGGTAATGATTTTTTTTTAAGAGCATACCTGCAAAATCGTAGATTTTGCAGGCATGCATATAATTTGTTTGTTTTATTGTTATTTTTGTTAGCATGATTTTAATAAGATTTTTATTTTTGTTTGTACAGGTGTACATGGTATCACTATCCTCAGCAAACACAAGATGCTTCGGATCACAGCTGGCATACGTTGATGCTTCTGGAAATATTGGAATTTCAAAATGGCCACGAATATGTCAGTTCCCTTGAATTGGGAGATAATACAGGCTAGTCGTTTTATTGACAGTTTTATTCCATAGTAATGTTTGTGGCATGTGTCTTTTTTTTAAGAGATTCGATGCACTTAAATAGGGATAAGACCCCTATGGTATTGATTATAGCACTTATTAGAAATTGAAGTGAGAGACCAGTAGTGTTATATAAACTAGTAATTTTGATGTAATAGGGATGGAGTAGTTGAAGAAAAACATCATTGAAATATCATTTCAGTACTAGTTTTATCTCTTACTAGGGTTTTATCTTCGGAGGAGGAATGTGACTGGAAATTTTCAGACTGGTATCATTGTTCGGTACTATTTTTGAATACTTTTATAATATATTTCAATATATCATCTTCTAGTTATACTATTGATACAGTTATACTTGGTTATGCTTGTATTCATTATCTGATATTACACTCTGTCAACACAATATTGCTATTTGAATGAGTATGTTATTATAATTGAATTAATCAATATTTTTATTGAAAATTCGAAACATAATAATATACATATTTATGTTTGTTTTGATTTCATTTGTATTTTTGCAATGTTTTCATTATGAACATTATCTTTTATTCAAATATTTACTGTTATTTATTAATTGTTAATTAAAAAAACATTCCAGAAAAGTTTAAAGTAATTGTTTATTTTAATTTTTCTGTTATGGTAAATATATAGCAGAATGATTTAGTGTGAATGTTTTAAATATTTTCATTTAAATCTTACTCATTTATCTTTCTGTTTACTTGAAATATTAATTGATAATTAATATAATATTCAAATTGCTCTCAGCTGGGATAGAATAATTTAGTTAGTGTTATTTTAGTATAGTTTACATTTAACAGTTATTAAATAGAATTAGGTTAATTTTAGAATGGTTATAATAGTCTTTTAAAATTTTGAATATTTGAAACAAAATCCTCAAAAATCGAAGACTTTCATTTAGAAAGCAATTTTAGGATAACTTAGGTCTTAGAAAATTAATTTTAGGGTTTATTTAAATAGAAATAAGTTTAGGATAAATTTTTACTAAATTTTAATTTCTCCTTAAGAGAAAAATTCAGTTGGTAGAAGGACCATAACCTGTGAGATTTTGCTATCCCAAACACACCAGAAGCTGCTTTAAGCGACTTGTGTGGGCTTAATCTCCTTAGTTGGCCTAGGTTGAAAAATCAGGCCAACACTACCTTCATTCCATTACAATTGGTGTGAACCCAAGGTTTCCTCTTAGTCTTGTCTACGCCACCAGAATGTTTGGGCAGACCACCCAAATATTAGAAACAATATTAATTGAGATCACCTATCAGAAAGGTAGCAACAAATGCTAGCATTATATCCCATGCAGTAAGTAAAATCTGTTAAAATGCATGCATAAGTAGTTATTGAGTAACCATTTAACTCAGTCAATGAGACAAATGTAGCTTTGCCTTTGATATTACTCGGGTTCCATCTGGTTTCTCCTATCAACTTCTGTATCATTTAATAGTGATATGGAATAAGATAATATCAATTAAAGCATTTCTTGCTATATTTAAATGTGACATTGGAGAAGTGATTATACTCTGGACAATATGCACTGTAATGTTTGTTAATTGCATGTGCATTGAAGAATGTTGTTCTTCTGCACTTTCATTCAATCTACTCACATGCCCTAAATTGCTTTCACAATTTCATCTTCCTTTAGTTTGCAAGGAATCACCCATCACTCTTATTTCTTGACATTTTCCAACACAATATCCTCTTGGTTCATCAATTTGACAATACCACCTCTTATTAGATACAAAAAAATACATTAGGGTAACCCTTTAATTGCCAGTCATGAAGAATCGGGAAAAGACGATGATTAAGGAGTAGTGGTTTAACCTGGACATGATGCATGCATTTGTTTGACATCCAGTTCCACGAGATGAAGGAAGTTGTATTTAGTTTACAAACATGGGCCATTCCTTAGTGGGGATGAGATAGTTTCAATGTTTTATGGGCCATCTCATTGGCTTATTCAACCATGGTTTTGTGACATGGGACCATTCCCTTGTTGGGATTCCCGCCTTTTGGACCATAACACCGTTGAACAAGATTTCCATCCTTTCATATCTTGTAAGATCATATCATAAAATATTCTCATCTCTCAAATTTTAGTCTTATCACACTCCTTTGCTTTCTCTCTCTTACTTCCCTTAAAACATTCTGTAGTTTAGGCACATGTCACAAGAGATGTAGAGTCTTCTCAATAGAGGCCACAATTACTGTTCAAATTTGGAAATCAAATGCATGAATCAATTTTCTTTTCCAAGAACACAACAACATAAAATTTGTCCCATCCTTGGATATATTACATAAAAATATAGAGTTATAATCAGTGTGTACACCATATTTAACCTTCAGGCCTCCCCTCCAAATGCACTGGTCCTACACTGAATTAGATTTGGACCAAACACAATTTTTTTCATGTGGATTTTATGGTATGCATTACACAACCATATCCCAATGCACACTATGATAAAAACTCTGTATACAATGAAGAGTGTCAGGGATGAGGCTTCTGTAGCCTATTTCCATTTGACTTAGATACATGGGAAACAAATACATCTCGACTAAGATGAGAATGAAGTGTTAATGAGAAACATAAAACACCATTAATGGCCTTGCTTATGGCAATTGTGGCAGAGAAAAAAAATATTGATTGTATCTATGTGCAACAAATGGAGACAACAAGTACATCAATGGGATTGAAAAACGGTATAAGTACAGAGTGGGAGTGAAAAAGCAACTCCTATAGCAATGCTATCAAAATAAGATAAAGATAATGGCTCCATTCTTAATGCTATTATGAAGGGTAGGACAATCCAGATAATGGCAGAAATTGATTCAATGTTTCCTACAATTACTAATTAGGTGTTGATTCATTTGAAATACTTTGTCAAAGTCATGGTTCACTTAGACCAATTTTCACAAGATTTGGGAAAGAGTCACGAAGTGGCTTGATCAATCCATGCTCTTAGATCAAAACACTTTCTTTTTCACTGTCACACGGGTTGAATTATTCAAGTGATTGCCAGATTGGGGAGACTACCCTCATTTATCATCAACTTATCTCCTCCTCCATTTCATAAAGAGCGAACAAGAAGCACATTCAAAAGACAAGTTTTATTTTCTTCATCTTCAACATGCAATTTGTGGCTGTTAATTGGATAGTTTGCAACCTTCTTCCCAAACCACAAGGAAATGAAAGTTAGATTGCATTTATTGCACTTCTAAGAACAAGTAATTTATTCAACTCACAAACAATCAATATTAAACTTTTCCTTGTTATCAATATAAAATCTTTCAAGATCTTTGAAATGAAAGTTCCCATGTTCCTATGCAACATTTCTAAGCTCCAGGTTCTGGCCTAATACCCTGGTAAAAGTATTTTGTTGTATAAAATATTTCTCTCTAGGTACAAATATAATTGAACTATTCATTATCTAATTTAGATTATATCGCTCACGAGTCACACATGATACGATGATAGCATACTATTTCTTTGAAACTATCTACCCATTTCAATGCCCACGACATATTATTCTCTTATATATCTAAGGTTAACCTTTGGATAACGGTTAGGGGATGGGGTGATTATCGTGTTTCCTTCCATGATTGAGGTTTAAATGATTTGATATTATTATTAATTGCTTCATCATATGATAATATTTAACCTCAAGTGCAAGCTTAGGCATCCCACATTTCTTGTCCCTGACATAGATTTGGCCAGACTAAGTTGCCAAGGGCTCCCTCCACATCACCTGAAGTCATTTCAGGAATCTCCTCACCATAATTCTCATAATTGCAAGGACTCATATTATACTATGGCTATTGGCTACTGACTCAAATTCCTCAGAACTACATTTGGGAAGGAGAGATGAAATATAACTCAATGTCGGAGAGTAATTTTAGTCACTGGTTACAGAGGGAGTTGGATGGCACCCCAATTATGACATCGATTGGAACCAAATTGTCTGTTTAGAATGGTTGAGAAGAGAATCATTAGATGCATTGCATCAAGCTATGTCATTTCCAAGCATGTAAGGTGTATGTGTACTTGCAGTAGAAAATTGAGAGCTGGTGCACTTTAGAGTTGTCTTCCGATAGGCAATGCCAAATTCATCTGCTCACCTTTAACAATGTGACTCCCATGCTTCAGCTCATGGATTTACATTATTGTTCTCTATGATATTTTCACCAGCTTTGCTTTTTTTTAGATCCTCGAACACAAAAGGGCTACCTTGCAACAAGATAGAGGCCTTCGTGGCCTCCAGGTTATGGGGATATGTTTCTGGGAATAAATGAGGTGATCAATGTTTGAAGATTGCTATATATGTTTTAATACTTGATCTATGTAGCTATTGTGTTTGGTTGTAGGCATTGGTAACTTCCATTTTGTAATCTCATTTCTTGTATAATGAATTTTAACTTTGGATCTTCGGTTAAGTTAATTTGTCTCAGTTTCACTTAATCAAGAAACAACTTGCTTCAACTACCAACAAGCAAGAACATAGGTGATCTCTTGCAATAGTGATCCTCCATCATAGATCTACATTTTAAAAGTAAATAGACTCTATAGAGTCTATAGACTATAAACCCTTCCAATCTAGTATATTTACAGAGATTTATGATTACCTCCTTTAGGGGCAATCTATAGATTTGGGCATCGGCCTAACTGTACCTAAGTGAGGACACAAAATGCAAGAGTCGATAATCACATCAAGTTCACATTCACAAATCAAGCACTTTCCTCCTTTAGAGACAATGTATACATTTGGGAATTTCTCTAACCTGACCCAAGTAAGGATATGGAATGCAAGAGTCAAGAGTGACAAATTTCTCAAATATAACTTGAACACAGTTAGGAAAAACCCAAAAGAGATTAAAATGGGAGGTCCCATCTACAAAGGAAAACCATAAAATGTGACCAGATCTAAGCCGCCAAATAACATTATAGACAATAATCCGTCTAAAACCTGAGAAAAATATACAAAAAAACTATAAACCCACACTTCAAAAAAGTCAAAAACTGTATGGAAATAGATATACAAACAAACAAAATGTAGATGGAAATAAACCCAATTCAAATTAGGCATTAAAATCCAACCTATCATATTGTTAAATCCATTGTTCATAAGACACCAAACCATCAAACTCAAAGTTCAATCTACTGAACAAACTAAGTGGGTAAAGAAATTTAGATTAAGAAAATGAATTGGGAAGGAAGAGAATTCACAACTCACAGTACTCATCCTTTGCTCTGCAGCAACAACGAACCCAAATTCAATGACATATAGGATGGAAATGATGATAAAGAGGAATGTCGAAGCCTCGCTTTTACCCATTGTACATAAATAACTAAACTCCAATCAGTCTGTCTATCTAGGCCTCATAAATATAAAATCAGGTTCTTTCTGAGCTTCCAATCCCCTCTAAACAAGCAAAAATAGGCCTCCAGATGAGGCCCAGATGCGGTAGTTGTCCCAGTTTAATCCCAACCGAAAGAAGTGCAATCCAAGTAAATGAAATATGCGAAGAGTAGCGGGCAGTCGATCATTCTCAAATCTTCCAGAAGAATATCCATCTCCTTTTCAATCCTTAAACACATCTATTTTCTTTTTGTTCAATTTCCTGCCAATGTTGTCTTTCTTCCCTTCAAACTTTTCTTCTTTGAGACAACCTACCTTTTTAGGAGTGATTCTTACCTGAGGCCCAGATGACCCATATTTATTTTGAATCTGAGGGCTTGTCCCACTAGCAATTCTATTTGTCTTCATTTTGTCATTCTTTTTCTTAAATCTTTGTTGGGCTTTTGAACTATATTGAAGAAATTTAGTAGAGACAACCCTTCCTTTTTTTTCTCTTCTCAAAACACCCTTCTTGAGGACCATTCGTTGTCTCTATCTTATTTGCAATTCTCATTGGTGTGTTTTTGTCACTGGATTTGTGTTGAATACCAACTAATTGGGTTGGTGTCTCACAAGCGTTTTGCAATTTCAATTCTGCTAGTTTTTGTGTAAGACGAGAGATTTCCTTCTCTAGCTTTCCAATCCCCACATCAATGCAATCATTTTTCACAAGGGTTTCATATTTACCTCCAATTTATTTGTGTTCAATTGCAGAATCATTGTTTGTGGCATCTACAACATTTTGGGAATTAGAGTCTCCCATGCAAAACATAACTTTATTTGAATATGGAAGGTATTTTCCTTCAGTACACACACCAAGGGCCTCTCTCTTTGTCGTGGATGTTGGACCCTGCAGTGCAATGGGAGTGTAACAAGTGCTATTTTTGGACTCAAAATTGAATTCTCATTCTCCTAAGAGGAATTGATATCCTCTCCCTTGCCTTGGCCTTTACTGGTAAGATTAGTTACAATAGGATTGGAAACCTTGTTAGCTCCACTATCTACATCACCTTCTTTTCCTTATTTTATAAAGTTGACATCTTCTATTGAATATTCTCTGTAGTAAATAGCATTGCTCCACATAACTCTGCGATTTTTCATTTTCAACAGCGAGGGACACTAGATCTTAATTTTCAATGTGTCGGGTTTTCTCTCCAGAAATGTAAATTCCATTGGTGCTGCTATCTCTATCATATTTGGAACAACTTCTCCTTGATATCTGAAACTTGGTTGAGATCTTGTCCAAAAATATTTCTCTTTGTACTTTAAGACTTCCATATACTACTGATGTTTATGATCCCTTTGAGGTCTAAAAAATAACTTTTATGACTGTCATCAAGATGTACTTAATCTGCCTTTATAACCCATGTACAAATATTCCTATGACTCTCATATAACGTCCCAAACAATGTTGCTGAAGATCTTAACAATACTTCAAATGTCATGGACTGCTATTCTCAAGTCTAATCACTTTTGCACTTGGTTATTATCAAAGACAAACATTTATCATGCTTGTTGATCTTAGACTTGTATACAAAGTTGGTTATGGTTCAAAATAAGATGGGTAATATTCACAAGTTTTCTTCATCATTTGAATCTTCTTAAAGCGAATTGTTGGTCTGCAAATTTGTTGTAAGACTTGGAATACTATCATCTAGATATACCTGGTATTTATCTAGTTGTGTAATGGATACTTGTTCATTCTCCTCTTTGAACAACTTGTTTTAACTTTTCATGGGCTTGAGATTGCTCTTTCCTTATCCAAACTTTGATGAACCTTTTTCCTACAATATCTTGATGAAAAATGTCTACATTCCCAAGTCTTATGTCAAGGGTTGTTATAGTTCCAACACTTTATGATATACTTGGAATAACCAAATTCTCTTCTAGTATAAAACCCATAGACATCAGCATCAACAAAATGCCATCAAGTAGAAACTTGCATAACTTCATCCATAAATGAAATAAGTAAGGAAGATGTTTTATCTACTAACATAGTAGCGGAAGTGGCATAAAATATGGAATTTGAATGAAAGGATGTTAAAAAAGAAAGAGAGCACGAAAGCACAGATGCTGAGAAACACGAAGGTGTTTCATATCTATTTTGAAAGAAAATTGTTATGAAGCAAACACAATTCAGGACATATATACAACACCAGAACTTGTTGAGACCTTCTACACAGAGGATGATGTAGTGGTATCAAAACAAACAATGATATTGGAAGAGCCACATGAAGAATGCAGCATAACACTTGACATAGATGCAATAACAGAGATAGATATTCCAACTAATGATGAAGTAATAGACAATGAAAAAGCTGTGCAACTTGAAAGTAATGGTTTTGAAACTGTAAAAGAGCTAAAAACCATACATATTTAGTATATTGACCAACATCAAACAATCTTGTGTCAAGGTTCAGAACAAGAGCATACATAATCATATAGTAATCCAATGAGTATTGCAACGACCAAAATTGTTGATACCCTCCCAACAAGAGACGATGCAAAAATAGTACACTTGGAAGTAGTGTAGGAACATGATAAAGAATCCATAAGATATCCAACTAATGATACAACAAAATAGGCCAATTGTTTTCTCATTGATACGATAACATAGGACAAGGATGTAGAACATGAAAAGGACAATGGGAAAATTCCATAAAAGACCAAAACCACAGCTACAGATGAGCAACCTTTAAACTCCTCTTTAGCTCTAGAATAAAAACATGAAGAACCAAATGCATATCCATATATCAATGTACAAACATAAGTTTCAAATACCATTCACACATAGGACAATGCATCAGAAGCAGACCCGACTATAACTTCTGGAGCACTGCATCAATTCTCAGAGATAACAGCTTCTAAAAGAGTAATAGAAGTGTAGATGTTACAACCATCAGTGGAGTAGCTGAGAGTGAAGTGAATGAAGTTAAAATCAATAAAGTGGAGAAAGCATAAGAACTAGCAAGTAAATATGTTTACAGACAACAATCAAACTCACTTACAGCCATGGATGCACATGTTGAATCAGATATGGCACCAACTACCAATGAAGTAAATGAGATTTCTAAGAACCTTTCTATCATTTCTTCTTGTCATTGCAGATGTGGAAAAGGGAATATCCTTTGACACCAAACTATGGATCAAGTACAAAGAGTATCATGGAATATTACCTTCATTCAAAACATCAATCATATTGTAAAGCCTCTTCTTTGCTTTCAATTTAACCTACAATGAAAAAATGGAAAACATGACCACTCTGAGAATCCCTCATCATTAATTGTTCAAACTTCATCGGGTTTCTTCAAATCTCTCATTAAAAGAAACCTACCACTAAAATATGATGAAAATTGGACTTTAATCAAAATGAAAACCTAAAAACAAGGGATTCTTGATATAAAGGGAACATACATTCCTTCCTATCAAAATTATAGCATCAATATACCCTAAGAATATATGGACTTTCCATGGACATTATGTTGAAATTCAAAATATACCATTGATCCACTACAACATAAGAACACATATATGGATGTATAGAGAAGTTTATAATAGGAGATAATTTAATTCTCCAATATGAGATCATAGAAGTTAGGGAAACACAAGGTTATATTTAAAAATGGAGGCATAGAGAATATTACTTGTGATCAAGAGACGTGAGGCTATGTGTGTCGAATGCACCAACACTCTTTTCTTTCAGATTTAAATTTTTTCTTTGAAAGTTAGGACACTATCTATGTGAAAAGATAGGACCCAACTTCGTAAAACTCCAACTGCATTTCCTGTCACAAACAAGAAAGACAATGTAATAGTTAAATATTAAACATCAATCTTAACTAACTAACAACAAGGAAATGCAGTCCCAATCATCAATGTTACAACAAAAAACACGAAATATAGAATCTATTTTTACCTTAAATGCAGGCTCAAATTGACATATAGCGATCTTGCTACCATATATACTTTTCAACCTACTTCAAAAATAGAGGAACAACAACATTAGTCAAATAACATGAATCACATTATCAACAACATAACATGTAGACTCACGAGTCACAACTGGAAGGTGTCAGTGAAACACAATCGGACTAACTACATTCAGGGAAAGTGGGGACTCCACTTGTTATCTCGTCCCTTAATGGTCCAGCAGAAATGTGGGGACCTGAATCTTGACAAACCGATAAATTTATAGAAACAAACATTATGCTCGATCTTGGCCTCCACTAACCAATTGTGGTCATGGAGGCTAATACAATTATGCATTGTAATTATGCCAATTGATTATTGCATTAGATGAATGTTGGTCTTGTGCCAATAGGTATCCTACGATCAATGCATAGTAACCTAGTGCATATATCATTTTTCTTTTCCCTTAGCTATGTAGAGCTCATTTATTTTTTTGAATAATGATAAGTATTTACAAAGAAAATATACAATCAGCATAATAGAAACGAGATTCGAAAAAGTGAAGACAATTAATTCATGCAACTAAAAGGTAATAAAAACATCTTTTCTCAAACCCTAAATCAATGGAAATTGACTAAAACCAATCTTGATTCAAGCTACAACAAAGGGTTAAATCAAGCATCAAATGAGAACTAGAAGCATTCAAGGGACTAACACAATATTTAACCAAAATACACACAAACTTAAAAAAATGACAATAAGCTTCAAACAAAAGCAATAAAAAACCCATAAAAATTTGTCAAGATATTCTTGCTAAACACCAACATGGTTTCATGTACTTGAATGAGCCATTCTTGCTTAGTGAAAGTGTTGTCAAATTAGTTATTTATCCTTTAATGTTAGGACACTATCCATGTGAAGAGATAGCTCCTAGGCCTATCTTTCTCAAATTCCAGTGTCATTTCCTGTCACATACAAGAAAGAGACAATGTAAGAGAGAAATTTCAAGACATCAATATTAAAATAAGATGCACGAAGGTAATGTAGCTCAAATAATAAATGTTACAACAAAAAAGTATAATGTAGAATCTATTTTTACGTAAAATACAACCCCAAATTCACATATAGTGATCACCTGCAAGGGTACATGGAACACCTGGACCAAAATAAGACTCAAGATTCCCTCATGTGTATTAGATCATATACAATTTTAGGTGAAATTCATTTTCCAATTCACATTCTGGCCCTGGTCCTCATTTTCGACATTCTGAACACAACCTTCTCTAGATGAATCGTCATTATGATCATCCAAAACATTATGTTCCACATCAAGTTCATTAGAGAGATTTGTTATATTGTTTTCTCCCCTTCTTTCATGATCTCATCGCCAAAGAGATAATGCTCTTTCATATGGAAAATTGTCAACCTCATACTTTGTTACATATAATCTTAAGCATGTATCCACATTTTTATCAAGCTTGTTCCTCAACTTTGACTTCAAGAATGTCAGTGCACTAAACATTCTCTCATCCTCCAGTGATCCCAAAATCATGGTTTGACAAAAATCCACTAATTTGAAATATTCTGACATTCTTTTTCGTAGCATTTCACTACCACTGAGCTTAGTCCATAGTCTTGTAATTGCACCATATTCTTTATTATCCGACGGAGAAAATTGGTCCCACAATATTGTAGCAAAGCATTGAACTTGATCTATCATTTTTTCTCGATCTAAAATACCTTGAATATGTTCTCCTTGTATCTCGGCCTCTTAACAAAAATGGCTTTGAAAAATCTTGCATTTCTCTATAAAGTCAAACTTTAAAGTATTTGAACATTGACTATGGTCCCAATATGGAGGGTATACGATAGACACAGCCTCCAACAATTCATCTCAAGGAAACTATTCTCTTATCTTTGATGATAATGATTTTGCAATTTCTATCAAGTTGTGTCTCACTGAAATTACAACATCGTGAAATTGTTCTCTTGACATGGGCCACTGTTTGGTGGATCTTCATATCTTATCATTATAATAAAAGGGGACCATATGCCCACGAACTACCATACATAGCATCCCTTTTTCATCAAACTTAAAAAAAATTATCATTTTCTATATTGATTATCTTACTCTAGTTTGTAAATGCTAAACCTATAAAATACTCTGCCATAATATACAAATTATCCAATGTAAGAAATGTTAATTTTCTTGCTCTTGTGTATTCATCAATATACATCGTGCGACTCTAAGCCATCTTCATGAGGTTATTCATTTCATGAAGCATAGGAATAATTCCAGCCAATGATAATAATGTCTCTATATCAGTTAGTAGAAATAGAAGAGTTTGAGATTTTTTTACACTTGAGCGATGTTCATACATCACCCCTACCAAGGATGCATATTCATTGAATAGTATTTCAGTTGGTCCCTTCAGTGATATCCATCTTGTATCAACATATTTTAATAGTTGTTTTCCATTTGTAACACCGTCAGAAAAAAATTTTAAACTATAAAAATCGTTTGGGACTCTGACAAAATTATGCATGAACCTCACGTACAAGATATTCAACCTATGAAAAGTTTCTCACTATTTTAAATGCAAGATTCATCCTGTGATCCATACAATGAATACTAAGCATATACGGTGAAGCCGAGAGTTGAATTCTAGCACAAAGGCCATTCCTTTGTCCTTGCATTACTGATGCTCCATCTGCTCCAACACATACCAAATTTTTTGCAATCATGGAATGATTCATACCACCAATTTCCTTCAAACTATCAATAACAAGTTCATAAATATTTTATGTTGTAGAACTTTTGGTCATTTTATGAATTCCAAGTAAATAGGAATGCCTGATATGGTCATTGACCATATAAATGCTCATGCAAATCCATGAAGTATTATCAATAGCCGTAACTTCATCCAAATACAGTGACAAAAATGTAGCATTTGCAATCTTCTCTTTCATATCGTCCTTTTCTACTTGAGCTAGATATTTTCCCCATTCCCAACCACTCGATAAATACCAATGAGAAGATGGAAAATTTGGCACTTGAATAAATGATATATATTTCGTCATTTTGGGATAATCTGTCATAGGACGACCATTGGATAGTAGGTGAAATACAATGCTTAATTGTATCATCTTTGATAACAAATTTGTTTCCATCATTTTTCCAAATTGATATGTGATGGTTCCTCTACTTTCCTCAAGTTTTTTCTTAATTAGGAAGAATTTATTATATTCCACTTCAAATTGGAGATGTCGACATTCGCTAACATATTTTCATCTGGAAGTAGATTTATTCTCATCATTTGCAGCTTTCTTATCATTCACCTTTCAAACATGCTTCTCAATTGTGTCTAACTTCATCTGCAATTTCACTACCTTGCCAAGTTTCCAACTACATGAAATGCATTTAACTTCCCGTGAGGTCTCATTCTCATTTGTTGGAGGTATTGGTTCAATACATGGGTATCTTGAGACCCAATCAACTTTGAATTTTCTCCCTATGTCCCATTGGCCCTTTTTCCTATTCTGTCAATGCACCGTGTCACTTTGTAAGGAAAAATATTCAACATTTGAACTAGCAATTTCGAATGGAAATGCATTTGTCTCACTTTTATCACTAGAGGAATGCATTCTACCATCCATTGTCTAGGTTTCATATGAATTCTCAAAAGTGTTGAAATCTCTCTCACTGATACCTTGCTCAAGAGAGCTTCAAGCATGAATAGGATGTGGATTATTGGATTGAGGCTTTTGAAAATAAGATATTACATCCTTTTGTCTCAATGTTTTATTTTTCTTTCCACAATCCATGTTTGACATCTTACTTAATATTCCAAAATTGAAATTCCAAATCGATATAGAAACCAGAAGTGAAACCTGCATGAGAAAAATGATATAAAATTAGTGCAATGGCACATTATCAATTTATATTGACCCAACTTACAATGAGTGTTTACATTTACTCTTTCAATGACTTTTACATTACCAAATACATCAATAACATCCCCTGAAGGAGGTATAACACTAATACAATAAGAATATCTTCAGAAGTTCCATTTTTCAACATATTTTGGACATGAAAAAACAAATAAAAAAATGACAAAAGTTAAGAATCAAACCCTAACCCTTTGTTAGGAAAAACATAAATGGGCAAAACATAGCCATACCCACACACTAGGAAAAGAGACATCAATCTACAATGATTTCCGTCCATCATTGTAGGCCTATGTTAACAAGTAGTAGTAAAGCAGGTGAGCCTTCTTCAAAGAGACCTGGGTTTAACCCGGAAAAAAATCATGTTGTTGTGCTAATGCAACCAACTTCTTATGATATATCATAGTTAAGTGATTCTTGGTGGTTTGTCCTATGCAGGTAGACAAGATCAAGAGTGAGTCCTCGGTTCTTTTAGTGGAATAAAACCTTGAAAATGAAGCTCCTAAGCCAAAAGTTTATGGCCTGCAAGGTTCTTTCCCCAAAGGAAATTTAACCACCAAAAATGAGATGCAGACATAGTTTAAAACACACAGTCCATACTTATTCGTTAGATGGCAAATAATACAGAGAATCCTTTGACAAATCTAATCACTATCTCTACCACTCAACATTTTTTGGATAACATGTTCACATAAACTCTCCTATTTACATCCTATCTTGTAGAATCACCACATGCAAGTGTCGATGATACAACATACATCTTATTACCATCTTTTTCTCTTTGTATTTTTATAAACAATCACCTGACATCAATCTTACTAGCTTAATGTGATTCTCCTCTATTTGCAAGACACAATGCCACTTGACCTTAGTACATATTGGTTTGGACTTCTGTTACACAAGTTATCATTCTAAAACTTTTAATCCACTTTATGCACTTTGGATTTCTAGTCAAAATCAAGGGAAATTTGTCCCTTATTGCATTATTGGTACACTCATGAAATGTTGGTTTATCTTGACAATAGTTGATCTACCATGTATGCAACCAACAACTTATTACACTATGCTCAAACCCATTCTGTAAAGAACTTGTTGAGGCCTTATACACAGAGGATGATGTAGTGGTAGCAAAACAAACAATGATATTGGAAGAAAAACATGAAGAATGCAACATAACGTCTAACAGAGATGCAATAACATAGATGGATATTCTAATTACTGATGAAGTTATAGATAATGCAAAAGTTGTGGAACTTGAAAGTAATGGTTTTGAAATTGTAAAAGAGCTGAAAACCATACATATTGAGTATATTGACCAACATAAATCAGTCTTATGTCAAGGTTCAAAACAACAAAATGAGGAATCATACAGTAATGCAGCTAGCATTACAACAACCAAAATTGTTGATACCATCCCAACAAGAGACGGTGCAAAAACAATAGACTTGGAAATAGTGGCAGAACAAGATAAAGAATCCAATAGAGCTCCAGCTAATGCTACAACAAAAGAGGCCAATTATTTTCTCATTGATACAATAATACGAGACAAGGATGTAGAACATGAAAAGGACAATGGGGAAAATTCGGAAAAGATCAAAACCACAGGTGCATATGAGCAAACTTTAACCTCATACCCATCTCTAGAATAATAACATGAAGAACCACATCCATATCCATATATCAATGTACAAACAGAATTTTCAAAGACCATTCACACACAGAACAATGCATCAGAAGAAGACCTAACTATAGCTTCTGGAGCACCGCATAAATTCTCAGACATAACAACTTCTGAAAGAGTAATAGAAGTAGATGTTATAGCCATTAGTGGAGTAGTTGAGAGGGAAGTGGAGGAAGCTAAAATAAATAAAGTGGATAAAGCAGAAGAACTAGCAAGTAAATATGTTTACATACAACAATCACACTCACCTGCATCTATGGAAGAACAAGTTGAATCATATATGGCACCAACTACCAATGTAGTAAATGAGATTGTTGAGAACCTTTCCATGATGGATGAGACTAATACAACAATACAAACATAAAATCATCACAAAGGGATACATTTCAGTTGTGTTTTTCTATTAACAAACTGTTTGGGGTTACTCTATCTGACTTTATGAAACTTCCTTGTTTAGAATTTTCTAACTGATGTTTAAACTGCCAAGCTATCTTTTTGGATTTCATGCTCAATTAATGTGGGCAAAAACTTGTTGTAGATTCCTTCAAAATTGGAAGTGCTCAAATTTTTGAAAGGGAATAGATGCGAAATGGAAATATTTAAAATCTTGCTAAATTTTTTTATTTGTCTTAATACATTAAAGCAGTTGGATTTGTGTGTCTTTGATTTTATTGAACTCCCTAGGATTTTAGGTCAGTTATATGCTTTGGAGATTCAATCTTTACAAAAATTAAATTTGAGTGATTGTAACAACTTGAAGCAGTTTCTAGAAGAGTTAGGGGAATTGAGCGCTCTTATGGAGCTTGATTTGAGTAAATGTTGTAGTTTACAAGAGATTCCATACAATTTTTGGAAGCTTAAATCATTACAGTTCTTTTCCTTATACCATTTCTGCAAATTGATTAAGCTTCCTGAAGGTTTTGGAAATTTAACATCATTAATTCATCTAGATCAGCAACAACGTTGGTGGTTGATCAGTATTCTGGAAAACTTTAGTCAAATGAAGTCCATGTCAGTTATTGTATTCGATTGTTGTTCAGGCTTGACAGGAGTACCAGAAGGAACTGACAGTCTGAAAATGATAGAAATACTTTCAATAAGGAGTTGTTTTAGCTTAAAGATGCTTCCTAGTAAGTTTGAAGAACTCACATGTTTGCGGCAACTGGATTTATCTAATTGTAGGAGTTTGTGGGGACTACTTGAAGGTTTGGGTCAGCTTAGTTTCCTTGAATACTTATGTTTACAAGGATGTAAAATGTTAGAGAAACTACCCAATGACTTTCATTGTTTGGAAGCACTTGGAAGATTGCAAATGTCTAGATGCAAGAGCTTGTCAAGATTGCCTAAAAATATTAACAAAATTAGTTGTTTGGAGGTGTTAGGATTATCATAGTGTGATCATCTGGATCAATTACCTAGTGACTTCCATTTTCCGACGGATCTTAAAGAATTGCAACTGTCCAGCTACAGGAACTTAGTAAGGTTACCTGAAGATTTCGTTAATAAAAGAGGACATTGGTGTGGAACATGAAAGTGATAATGGGAAAAACACAGAAAATACCGAAACCAGAGGTTCTGATGAGCAACCTTCAACCTTGTCTCCAACTCTAGAAGAACAACATGAAAAACCATAGTCATCTCTATATATCGATACAACAATAGAATTTCGAAAGACACTTTACACAATAGATAATTCATCGGAATCATACCTCATTTTAGCTACTAAAGAACTGCCTAACACTTAGAGACAACTTCTGAAAAGGAAATAGAGGTAGATGTTACATCCAGTAATGAAGTAACTGAGAGAAAAGTTGTGGAAGAAAAAAGAAATAAAGAAGAAAGGACAGAAGAACCAAAAATCAAATATGTTGACAAACAACAATCACATTCACCGAAAGCTATGGAAGAATAAGTTGAAAAATCAGAACTGGCTACCGTTATCAATGCAGTAAAATAAATTGCAGAGAACCTTCTCATGATGGATGAAACTGGGACAACAGTACAAGAAGAATACTATCATAAATATTGTAACATAAGAAAAGATGAATATGTTCCATCTAATAATATTGCAGTAAAGGTTACAGAAGTTGTAAACCAATAGTACCACATAACACAAGATAGGAAACAATTCTTTGTCTTCTTGGAACTGAGTAGTTTATATTTACATTATAAATGAATTCATATTGAGTAAAATTTGGATACTTGTGGGATGAATTAGTCACCTATATTGAAAATGAATTTCTACTAGAATGAAGAAGGAAAATACAAAAACTACTGCAGAAAAATATATTTTCCTTTACATGATGCAAAAACTATACCCTAGATATAGACCTTTATATCAAACATGACTTCTATTGGATTTCAAAAGTCAAGTTCAAGCAATCACATTCCACAAATTCCTTTGTATGGATCATTTTTAACTAAGTTGTCAACATTATTCTCTGTTCTTGTGCCCCCATCGATGATATATTGACTTACAACAATTGGTGTTAGAAGGATTCTACTAATGCTTGCTAGAATTTCCATTAAAATCAAGTAACCTTGCACCAGGCATAGTCCTTGGGAACCTGAACAACATCTTGAAGAATTTTGAGAAATTGTGGCATGTCTCAATTATCAATGAACAATTTAGGCATACGTTAGAGAAACCCTTGAGTCTTGCATCAACGCAATATCAAGAAGCAAAATGAATTGGATCTGGGCAATTTGTTTTAAAAGCAACTGAGAGCAAATTCATCATCCCTATTTCATCCATTGACAATGTTATTTTCTCTTGGATTGGAAGCCTTAGCATAGAAGTGGAAGATTGTTATGATGGTGAGCCATCTCTAGCAAAATTAGAGCTCGAATAACAACATGGGTTTATAATTTATTATTTTACAACACCCACAACCCTAACAGTTGTTAGTAGACAAATGAAAAACCATTCTTGGGGCATATACATGAAGAGAATCCCATAGCCAAAAAACCATTCTAGAATTGTTAGGATTCTTATCAGCTTCATCCAAATCATTATAGTGGCCATTTTTTCCAGCCACTTTTTAGAAGTTGTTATAACTATTCATAATAATGTAGTGCATGTTTTGATCCTATTAAATTCTACTTATTAAGGTACAAGTGCTGAAAATTTCCATATTCTTCTGCCCTTTCTTCTTCATTTCCAGTCAAACTCAAGGGAAATTATGGCTCTCAGTTAGAGTTGAAAATTCATAATATGGAAATGAAAAAGTGTTGTATTATTGAATTCTTTAACATGGTCTTGTTATGTTTCAACAGATTCTTCCCCAAATTAGAGGAGTTTGGTTGCAAAATAATTTGCATCCATTCCACGTGTCTGCAAAAAAGCTAGAAGTGATGAGTGCTTCTCTTCGAGTTTTTTCAATGGGAAATTTGACTATTGTGAAGGGGAAATGCACCAAACCATTTAAATAATTGAGATTTATTCAAGCGAATAGTGTGCCCAATCTACCATTTGATATAAGCAAGCTCAAGCATTTGACTTTCATGGACGATATCTCAAAGGGGAATGTACAACTCGAGAAGAATAACATGAAGAACCACATGCATCTCCATATATCAATGTACAAGAAGAAGTTTCAAGCACCATTCACACACGACAATGCATCATAAGTAAACCTAACTATAGCTTCTGGAGAAATGCATAAATTCTCAGACACTACAACTTCTGAAAGAGTAATAGAAGTAGATGTTATAGCCATCAGTGGAGTAGATGAGAGGGAAGTGGAGGAAGTTAAAATCAATAAAGTGGAGAAAGCAGAAGAACCAACTAGTAGATATGTTTACATACAACAATCACACACACCTTCAGATATGGAAGAACAAGTTGAATTATATATGGCACCAGCTACCAATGTAGTAAATGAGATTGCTTAGAACCTTTCCATGATGGATGAGACTAGAATACAACAATACAAACATAAAACCATCGCAAAGAATCTAACATAACTCCATTAATAAGAGATGATGCACATACAACAGACATGATGCTAGGAATG
The DNA here is from genome assembly GCA_001517045.1 of Pseudotsuga menziesii. Taxonomy (NCBI): domain Eukaryota; kingdom Viridiplantae; phylum Streptophyta; class Pinopsida; order Pinales; family Pinaceae; genus Pseudotsuga; species Pseudotsuga menziesii. The sequence continues at coordinate 3,406 of LPNX010607175.1, read as the reverse complement.
GCAGAACAATATAAAGAATATAGCATAGCTCCAGCTATTGATGCAATAAAATAGCATAGAAGTGTGGAACATGACAGTCATATTGGGGAAAATACAGAAAAAACTAAAACCACAGAATTTGATAAGAATCCTTTATCCTTATCTCCAACTCCAGAAGAACAACATGAAGAACCAGAGGTCTCCCCATTTATCAATGCAGCAACAGAAGTTCCAAAGACCATTCACACACTAGACAAAGCATTGAATCATACCTGATTATAGATTCTGAACTTGAAGAACTACATAAACACTTGTACACAACTAATTTTGAAAGGAAAATAGAGATGGATGTTAAATCCATCAATGGAGTAGCTTAGGAGAACATGGTAGAAGTTAAAAACAAGAATGTGGAGAAATCAAAAGAACTAGCAAGTAAATATGTTGACAAACAACAATCACAATCACCTACAGCTCTGAAGAATAGGTTGACAACTCAGGTCCAGCTCCAACTACACTTGTAGTAAAAGAAATTGCTGAAAACCTTCCCATGGTGGATGAAACAACAATAACAGTACAAACTAAAAACCATCACGAAGAATCTAAAATAACTACATTAACGGATTTGACAAGAGACGATGCACATACAAAAAAATTAATGGTAGGAATGGTAGAACATGATAGAATCCAGCATAGCTTTAGTTACTGATGCAATAAAAGAGGACACTGGTGTGGAACATGAAAGTGATAATGGGAAAAACATAGAAAATACTGAAACTAGAGGTACTTATGAGTAACCTTCAAACTTGTCTCCGACTCTAGAAGAACAACATGAAGAACCACAATAATCTCTATATATCGATGCAACAATAGAAGCTCCAAAGACACTTTACACAATAGAAAATTCATCAGAATCAGACCTCATTTTAGCTACTAAAGAACTGCCTAAACACTTGGACACAACTTTTGATAGGGAAATAGAGGTAGATGTTACATCCAGTAATGAAGTAGCTAAGAGGAAAGTTGTGGAAGAAAACAAAAATGAAGAAGAAAGGACAAAAGAACCAGAAAGTAAATATGTTGACAAACAACAGTCACATTCACCTAAAGCTATGGAATAACAAGTTGAAAACTTAGATCTGGCTCCCGCTATCAATGCGGTAAAATAAATTGAAGAGAACCTTCTCATGATGGATGAAACTAAGACAACAATAGAAGAAGAATACCATCATAAAGACTATAACATAAGAAAATATGAAGATGTTCCAACTAATAATATTGTAGTAAAGGTTACAGAAGTTGTAAACCAATAGTACCACACATTGCAAGATAGGAAACAAAGCTTTGTCTTCTTGGACCTGAGTAGTTTATATTTACATTATAAATGAATTCATACTGAGTACAATTTGGATACTTGTGGGATGAATTAGTCACCTATATTGAAAATGGAATTCCCAATGAATTTCTACTAGAATGAAGAAGGAAAGTACAAAAAATATTAGCAGAAAATATATTTTCCTTTACATGATGCAAAAACTATACCCTAGATATAGACCTTTATATATATCAAACATGACTTCTATTGGATTTTTAAAGTCAAGTTCAAGCATTTCCATTGAAATCAAGTGACCTTGCACCAGGCATAGTCCTATGGAACCTGAACAACATCTTGAAGAATTTTGAGCAATTGTGGCATGTCCCAATTACCAATGAACAATTTGGGCATAAGTTGGAGAAACCCTTGAGGCTTGCATCAACACAATAGCCAGAAGCAAAATGAAATTTTTTGGCTCTCAGTTAGGGTTGAAAATTCAGAATATGGAAATGAAAAAGTGTTGTATTGTTGAATTCTTTAACATGGTCTTGTTGTGTTTCAACAGATTCTTCCCCAGATTAAAGGATTTTTGTTGCAAAATAATTTTCATCCATTCCACTTGTTCGCGGAAAAGATAGAAGTGATGAGTGCTTCTCTTTAAGTTTTTTCAATGGGAAATTTGACTATTGTGAAGGGAAAATGCACCAAACCATTTAAAGAATTGATATTTCTTCAAGTGAATAGTGCGCCCAATCTACCATTCGATATAAGCAAGCTCAAGAATTTGACTTTCATGGATGATAGATCAAAGGGGAATGTACAAATCTAGAAGAATATCATGAAGAACCACATGCATCTCCATATATCAATGTACAAACAAAATTTTCAAGGACCATTCACAGACAAGACAATGCATCAGAAGTAGACCTAACTGTAGCGTTTGAAGCACTGCATAAATTCTCAGACATAACAACTTTTGAAAGAGTAATATAAGTAGATGTTACAACCATCAGTGGAGTAGTTGATGTTACAACCATCAGTGGAGTAGTTGAGACAGAAGCAGAGGAAGTTAAAAGAAATAAAGTGGAGAAAGCAGAAGAACCAGCTAGTAAATATGTTTACAAACAACAATCACACTCACCTTCATCTATGGAAGAACAAGTTGAATCGGATATGGAACCAACTACCAATGTAGTAAATGAGATTGTTGAGAACCTTTCCATGATGGGTGAGACTAGAATACAACAATACAACCTATAACCATCACAAAAACTCTAACATAACTCCATACAACATACATGATGCTAGGAATGCACATACAACATACATGATGCTAGGAATGCACATACAACATACATGATGCTAGGAATGCCGGAACAATATAAAGAATATAGTAGAGCTCCAGCTATTGATGCAATAACATAGGACATAAGTGTGGAACATGAAAGTCATATTGGGGAAAATGCAGAAAAAACTAAAACCACAGAATTGATAAGAAGCCTTTATCCTTATCTCCAACTCTAGAAGAACAACATGAAGAACCAGACGTCTCCCCATTTATCAATGCAACAACAGAAGTTCCAAAGCCATTCACTCACTAGACAAAACATCAGAATCAAACCTGATTATAGATTCTGAAATTGAAGAACTACATAAATACTTCTACACAACTACTTTTGAAAGGAAAATAGATATGGATGTTAAATCCATAAATGGAGTATTTGAGGAGAACGTGGTAGAAGTTAAAAACAATAACATGGAAAAATCAGAAGAACCAACAAGTAAATATGTTGATAAACCAGCGTAGATCCAAATCCTAGGCTCTATCAAGCGTCGAGAGAGATCAAATCTCCCAATTCCTTCTTATGTTAGGTTACATCATCATATTAATGTTATATTTAATGTAAATATTTCAAATAATAAAAAGGATCTATGATTTCAAATATTGAAAGATTTGATCTCTAATCCATATAAATATTATATTTATATTTAAATTTCATTTTTTTTAAAGTAAAATTAAAATTATATTAAATTAAATTTATTTAATATATTTCAATATATTTAATATTTCAATATATATATATAGTTTTTAATATATATATATATATATATATA
>LPNX010607170.1:689378-808667 GCA_001517045.1 Pseudotsuga menziesii | reverse complement strand
CCCCCCCTTGAAAAAAAAGTGACTTTTAAGGGTGGTTATAAACCCCCCTCATAGACACCTATGGGGGCGGTTCCAAACCCCCCCAAAAATTTCTTATTACAATCCTTTGGGGGTGGTTACAAACACCCCTCTTAGGTACCTATGGGGGTGGTTTCAAATCCCCCTCGTAGGTACATATGGAGGAGGTTTGAAACCCCCCCTAAAACTCTCCACAAACCTTTGGGGGAGGTTATAAACCCATCTCGTAGGTACCTACAGGGGCGGTTCAAAACCTCCATTAAGCTTCTTTAATACAAAACTTTGGGGGTGTTTTTAAACCCCCCTCGTAGGTACCTACAGAGGTGGTTCCCCCCCCCCCCCCTAAAACTCTTTACAAACCTCTGGGGGTGGTTATAAACCCCCCTCATAGGTACCTACAAAGGAGGTTCGAACCCCCCCTAAAACTCTTTACAAACCTTTGGGGGTGGTTATAAACCCCCCTCGTAGGTACCTATAGAGATGGTTCGAAACCCCCCCTAAAACTCTTTACAAACCTTTGGGGTGGTTATGAACCCCCCTCATATAAAGTTACAGGGGGGGTTTTGAACCCCCCTCGTTGTAACATACAAGGGAAGTTTTGAACCCCCATTGTAGTGACATATGAAGTCAGTTTAGAACCCTGCTCGTATCCATAATAAATCATAATAAAATATATTTTATTTAAAACATAAATATTTCAATATCATTAGGGAACGAAGGAATAAAACCTTCAACCTCCTGCTTGTAAAGAAGGTGCTTTACCATTGAGATATAACCCTTTAATAATTGAGAAAGCGACAATATTAACCCCAATATGGCATCATTTGTAATTATAAGAAAAGACTAATAATCCCAACATTGTTTCTGACTTGAGAGACTTAAGAAAGTAGTCTGGATGGCTTTGACATTATTTAGATATATGCTAACCACTTCAATCCAATGATGTAATCAAGATAATGTAGATGTATGCTTAGAAATTCACATTTAGACTCTGAAACACATAATTATGCATCCAATTGAACTCAAGTTGGAAATGAAAAACAATAATATTATGCCACCCAGGAAGACACTTAGTTTTCTTGATTATGATCATGCCACTGTATAACAGACAACGTAACAACAAATAAATGTGTTTTGGAGCTCTATAGATTTGAATCTTATGTTTTTTTATGACAAAAAGTTGTATAGAACTTTGCCTTTTGTGTAGCGGGATCAAGCTGGGAATATTAGGGGGACTGGTGCAATTAGCTATGGTTAGTTTATTGTTGCAGTTATCTATTGTATAATATGGTTTTCCTCACAAATATATCGAATACATAAATCTTGTTTGTCATTATTTCGATGCTACTGTGATTTGTTTCTAGGTGGTTGGTTCATCCTTATTTCAATGATGAAACCCAATAAGGACATACATGCATCATATTTCTCATTAATTTTCAGCCAGTAGATCCTCTAAGGGGTTACTGTCATGAGCAAGCATCAAATTATAAAACTTCTATCTCAATCTATAACAAATATCAACCAAAACATGTGCAAATTGTGATCCTTCAAGATGTTCGACATAACTAACATCCCAATGCTTGTAATATGTCTTGATCAAACCTAAGTAAAAAATGGTAGACTCTTGACTCACTTAATGAATCCATACATATTCCCTCTCTCTTATTGAGTTAAGAAGGGTATACTAAGGTTTACAACATAGATTTGCATGTGACTCAAACTCAGAATTAGAAATTTCTTTATCCTAAGTCAAACCCAAAAATAGAATTTACTAAAAACTAAACTCAAAGTGAGTCTTTAACTGGAAGAAACAAGTTTGCATGCATGCCTCTCAGATTAACAGGTGGTGGCACATGGCTTGACAGAGGATAGCTGGAAAGAGCATGCTTGTACCCTCTCCCTCTATAAAACAAGAGCAGAGGGAAATCATTGATTGTGCTTCAAAAAAGAAATCATCTGTTTAGTGTTGAAGGGAGGAGAAGAAATTCTCACCATTTTCCTGATTTCTTGTTACCTTTTATGAAGGTATTCCATTACTTGAACCACCACTGTCCTAATAACATTTTTCCCCAAACCTTCCATTACTTCAAACATCTGGCCACTATAAATTGAACATCTAAATATTAATGAGATAAACATTGATGAACTAATGTTGCATGCCCCAAAAACTTGTATAGGCTGGTTTGGAAGAATATATTAAAAGTTTAAAACTATACGTGATTACATTAACTTGGGTGATAATTGGCTCATAAGCAAACAAATTTTATCTACCATTCATATAAATGTCGGCCAAGTATGAATGACACTATTGAATTCAATAAAAATTACCAACTTTCCTATCATAGAAAATTCAAAANATAAAAATTACCAACTTTCCTATCATAGAAAATTCAAAACCCTTTTCATTGACCCAAAAGCTAACATGGTCCACCCACACCTCCCCCCCCCCCTCATGATGTAACTCTTTGTTCCATTAGTAATATACGATAAATTTCTCAAAATACAAAGGTCTTCTATGAATAAAACTATACAAATGTGAGTATTGATCAAATGACAAAACAATTACCATGTTTACTGTTAAGGAACTGTGCATTGCAAAGCCAGATTTTGGATACGAAGAAAACACACTACTTCAGAAGGAAAGGAAGGATTTGAAGATTATTTAAATGTAGCTTAAATTTCAAATAAGGCTCACACAAAATGAACAATGAGATTCTGTTATTCCTACAAAGTGCAGATATTTTTTGTAATTTCTGATATCTCCGTTGCTACTAACATTACTAAATTGATCCCATAGCACTACATAGATGAAGATTTAAAACCAAAATTGAAATAAAATTACAATAATCGATGTACAAACATCAAAATATTCTGATGTATGAAGACAATTATCTAAACCATTTAATGCATCATGCAAAGAGAGGATAGAAAAATCCATCCATGATACAAATAATCAACTATGAAAGAAAAGTATTGTTATTAAGTTTTTTTATAAGATGGATTAGGAAATGACATCAATTATATGGAAATACTTGAATTTAGGGAAATACATCAATTATATGGAAATAATCAGCAGTTCACTTCAACTTGAATATAAGAAAATGAGTGTACGAAATATCATCTACCGTAACCCAATAGGTATTTATGTACCAAGTATTAAACCGCCACCTAGCACCCTTACCACTTCTATGCCAAAAGGTCCAGTCTTGCAATTCAATGAAATTTAACTTAAATCATAAATGGCTAATGCTTAGAAAGCAGTACCAAAGAACACATAAAGTTAATGCTTATTAATCTTCAATGTACTGATAGTTAAATAAAAAATGACAATTCTTTGCTTTCTGGCAGTCTTTAAGGATATCTATGAAAATCCAACTCTAAAATTTACAATCTCAAAGCACCAGATGGAGGATATGGCATTCACAAAACTCAGCCAAAAAAAAATTCAAAGCTATGGTTTATTCTAGTTAGCCAAGTTTTTCACTGTGAAAACCAAGAGAATATTACAAACACACGTAAGATAATGAATGCAGTTTAATAGAAGACAATAACCCATGTCGAATTAATAATTTTATTGTATCACATAGTTTCCCAAGAGGGTGAATAGTCATAAAGAGTAGATGTATAGTATTCAATATTTCATAAATAAAGTGAATTACACCAAATGCTAGTCAGTTGATCATGCTATCTTGTTATTTATCCTATTTAGTGGATTAGTGTCTGAAATCTTATTGAAATGGTTATTAAAGCAAATATCATAAAAAAGAGAGTGTGCTTAAGAACTACATTTGCATGTGATACAGTCATGAAATTGTATTAGGAGCTCATGATTAGAATATCCTGACTGGGATGTCATGAATCATAATTAGTTGGGGTTGAAGCAGTATTCTTGTTGAAGGTGCTGTAAAGAGCCTAAACTTAAGAGAAATATGATTAACACATCACTATGTTATGATTTTACATGTCATAGCAATCGCAATCCATCAACCATATAAATCCTCACAAGAGTACATAACATAGCAACAGTCAAACAACTACGAAATTGAATGTGAGGAACATAAAGTAAGTTACAACCACCACATTCACAAATTTACTAGTAATATTCCAATTGAGGCATGTTGAGGTTCCAACCTCTAGCAGCATCAGACATGATTATGCACTCAAACTTGACAAATAATGAATGGGAGGAAGTTGTTTTAGGATTATTAATCCTCCCTTGTCCAAATTGGTCATATTTCTAAATCAAGAGTCATGTCTAAATTGGGAGTCCTTTGAGTCTATTTTTAGTGACTAGCACTATTGGGTCCACTTGGCCTGATTGGGGCACATGTTTCAGTTACTAAAGTGCGGGGAACACTAATTGAGACCTACTGCCACATATTGCACTTACATACATCAGTTTAGGAGCCTCCTAGATCAATCCCTACAAATTAGGAGTCACTGGGAGTGCTGATACCAACCAAGGCTAGTTGAGTTGAGTTGGTGACTAGTTAAGCTCATTTAGGAGTCAGTTACATTTAGTTCTAGTCCTATACATTCAGTTAGCGCTAGGTTTTCATGGCTGCATGTAAGAGAGGCACATTTCTCACCTACCACAATCAGTTAGGCTTAGTTAACACTAAATTAGACACTTGAGTTGTGATTTAGAACTCCGATGAACTCCGACAATGATTTAGAAAAGGTCAGTTAACCATTCAGTCCTCCAATAATGATTTAGGAAAGGTCAGTTAACCATTCAGTCAAGTAGGGTCAAACCAATTATAATTTCCTCACATAGTATTCAAATTTCATGAGGCTATTTATCCATTGTACTTCATTGTAATTATTATCCAATTACTTTTTGATTAATGAAAGAATTTACAGCTGCAAGCCATTTTTTGCAATGTTTCATTCTTCAAAAACTGAATAAAATTGTGCGATCTATTCTGTGAGTTGTGTGTTGATCTATAGATCTATGTGATCAATTTAATATGGTATCAAAGCCTCGATGGACAAGGAACTTCTCCTCCTTAGATCTCCTATTGGTTCATATTTTTGAGCAAATTTGCTCCTTCCAGTACTGCACCAGAAGCGGAGAATTTACCACTTAATATCCCAAGTAAAGGAATTGTTGATCAAGCTTGCTTGATCAATTATGTTGGGTGTGATGAAAATTCCATAAGTGCATACTGTCGACCTTATTTTTTCTATTTGATTGTGTGATTTACAGGTTATTAGTTCTTCTCACTACATTCACTACAAGCAGCTCATCCTCATCACTGCATTCGCTACAGCAACTCAGTCTTCTTCACTGCATTCAAAATAGCTCCTCCAATGGAGCAACTCACTTCCTTCAAGAACCACCAGTGGAAGGAGGACATGGAGAACCATCTTTGCTCCAAGAAGCTCTTTAGACTCACAATGGAGATAGAGGTAGAGCCAATTCTTAATCAGGACAAATAAAAGTACTGGAATAGGCTTGATGAAGCCTGTGGATGCTTGTTTCTCTCAATCTCTCTCAATCTTATTTTCCACATCAAGGGATTGAAGAATCCCAAGGATATTTGGGATAAGCTTGCTTCCTTATTTTAAAAGCAAGATGAGATGAGGGTCCATCAGCTAGAGAATGAGATGATCTCTCTTCATCCATCCAACTTCAAAACACTGAATGAATTCTTCACAAAATTCAAGAACCTGATATTCTAGTTGAAGCTATGCAAGGTTGAGAAGGAGGATGATCAAGTCATCCTTGCCATTCTCTAAAAACTCAGTGCAGACTACTCAGTCTTTGTATCAAATTTTCAATTGGTGAAGCTCACTACTCCAAATTGGAGGATCCCTACTCTTGATGATTTCATTGAATCTCTTACTTATGAGCATGACAAGTTGATCCAAATGGGGGTCATTCGATCTTATAGAGATCAAGCACTAGTTACAAGAGGACCTAAGATAACGAATGATAAAGGGAAGCAAAAGGATGAGTCTCCTGTGAAGAAAGAGTAGTCAAATGAGCCTTTAGGTTTGAAGAGAATCAAGAAGAATGGCAAAGGAAAGACCCTTTGTTCCTATCGTGGAAGGGGCTTTCATCCAAAAAAATCTTGTATGAGAAGACAAATTGATGAAATGACTCTTCTTCTGGAGAAACATAGCATTGCTGCACCTGCTAGCACAAGGAAGGATGACAACACAGATACATTGAAGAATGCTTCGAAACATGTCATGCACTGAAGGCTAGCTGTTCAACAGCAAATTTCATCCTTATTGATTCTAGAGATTCCAATCATACGGTTGCATCCAGAGAATCATTCTCTTCCTTGTAGTCTTTTGATGGTCCTAGTATTCATATGGGAAATAACAATAAATTTCAAACCAACAGGAAGGGATCTATTAATATTGAACATGGAAAGTTCAAAGATATGCTTTATGTTCCCTCCCTAGCTGCAAACCTGTTATCTGTATACCAGATGACTCATACTGGCTCTCCAAAGCGATTCAAATTTGGTACTAACTCAATGGAGATCACAGATATCTCTACTGGGAACATCATATCCAAGGGTGTTGCAAATCATGCCTCCAAGGCATATGAGTTCTCACACTTCATGCAATTTTTAGAACCAGTGCACTCTTAGCAACCACTTGCAAGGGAAGGTAAAAAAATTTCTTCTACTTCTTTTGCAGCTTCCAATAGTATTATAGATCCAGCTGTATCCATTTATGAGATTGATATTTAGGGTGATTCAGATCCAGATCCAGTCCCTACTTCCGAACTGGAAGCTAGGAATATGACTGGAACCACCTGACACTCAGAAGGGAAAGATCCTTGTGCTATGTCATGCAATCTTACCTCCATCAAAGAGATGCAATAGAATCCCTGTAAGATGCTACATGGCAAGGTCTTAGTCTCATTGCATTCAGAAGAACAGAGCTGATCATACACCTATTCATCCAGCAAGAGACAAAGGTTACATTCCTCCTTCCTTCCATCATCATTTTGGGAGAAGATGGAGAAGTCTACATGCTAGGCCCCAGGATACCTGTGCACAAAACATCCAATGCATGCTGCTTCTCTACATCAGAGAGATTGAAGCAGCACATTTTCAATTTTTTCAAAATTTAATCTTGATTCTATCTTCTTAGTTAGAGGGTGGGCTTTTTTCCCATGTGGTTTTTTCCCCGACTCCTTGTATTGAGCAATTACTTTACTTTACTTGATGTAATGGGTGACCTATGGTCTTAGTTACCAGGGCCCATAGATTTTCCAAATTAGCATTCAGGGGGGGGTGTTAGGATTATTAATCCTCCCTTGTCCAATTTGGTCATATGTATAAATCAAGAGTCATGTCTAAATCAAGAGTCCTTCTAGTCTATTCTCGTCACTAGCACTATTGGGTCCACTTGGCCTAATTGGGGCACATGTTCTAGTTACTAAAGTGTGAGGAACACTAATTGAGGCCTACTACCACTGATTGCACTTGCATGCATTAGTTTAGGAGCCTACTAGATCAATCCCTACAAATTAGGAGCCACTAGGAGTGCCGATACCAACCAATTTTAGTTGAGTTGAGTTGGTGACTAGTCAAGCTCAGTTATGAGTCAGTTACATTCAGTTCTAGTCCTCTACATTCAGTTAGTGCTAAGTTTGCATGGTTGCATGCAGGAGAAGTGCATTTCTCACCTACCACAGTCAGTTAGGCTTAGTTAACACTGAATTAGACACTTGAGTTGTGATTTATAATTTCGATGAACTCTGATAATTATTTAGACAAGGTCAGTTAACCATTCAGTCAAGTAGAGTCAAACCAATTCGAATTTCCTCACATAGGATTCGAATTGCATGAGGCTATTTAGCCATTGTACTTCATTCTAATTATTATCTAATTACTTTTTGATTAATGAAATCATTCACAGCTGCAAGCCATTTTTTGCATTGTTTCATTCTTCAATTCCTGAGTAAAATTATATGATCTATTCTGTGAGTTGTGTGTTGATCCATAGATCTATGTGCTCAATTTAATAATATGCACATAGATAATATTAAATGTTTTCCAAACAAACTATAAAATACACCTACATCCTACATGTGTAGAGACTCTATTGACGACTTGCAATTCTCCATTAGATCAAGGTTCTGTAAAAGACTAAATCCTATAATCAAGACTATAGGTAGATATTGAATTGTGTTGTCACCCACAAATTGTTTGTACTATTGTTTCTCATAACAAATGCCAAGGAAGATGAATAATATAATTGAGACATTCAAATCCTTGTTTGTACAGCCTCCTTTATAGAGATATATGAACATAAGTAAAAAATTACTTCCTCAATCTGAAGATGATAATTTTTTCCTCTCTTGAATCTGCTTTTGCATTTTGACACTATTTTATGTTCAAGATATATCATAGCCATACATAAGTTGAATGTGCAACATTATCAAAGAAGATCTCTCATTCTGGATCTAAAATAAAAAACAACCACAAGAGGAACCCAAAAATCCATGGTACAAACTTCAAAGAAAGAATATCTTCAATATGTAAAATGCAAAATTTTGACTTCCATAGAGATATTAATATTTTTACCAATAGGGAAAAAAGGATAATTAAGACTTATAATCACAGCAAAAGTACTCTTATCTTCACAACTTTAAGTCAACATATTTTCTGCATGACAAAGGAATAAAAAAGAGGTTTGCTAATAGATTACCTTGGTAATTGTTGATCCAAGATGACAATGTGCACCGACTAGATATAGTTCATTGGGTTGTGCGTTCACAATATCTAAAAACCATTGCAGTTTCTTGATTCTGATACCAAACTTAGATTTTTTGTTTCCAGTTGCAACGTATGGGTGAACCTAAGATGGAAGAAACACAAAAAAATTAGCTTGCAGTAATACATATGTTTATCACAAGCTTTTCTTCAGATATAGATCTAAGTTCGCTGACTTGAGGGTCCACATATAGATTGATGCAAAGCAGTACTTGGAAATTCCTCTCTACAATTTTTGCCACCTCCACAATATTCTCCAAATCAAATTCACTATCTATTTTCACCAAAACACCGTCCTTTGCAGCCAAAACAAGATCTTCCAAAAGTTTTCCATTTCCATTAAATATACACTTGCTCATCCAAAATGTCAAATGACTTAACAATTTAAATTTACAAAACTTTTTAATTTTATCAGAGAAACTGAGTGTCAAAGTAGGTTTTGTTTGCTAGCTCAAAATGCCAAGTAATGTCAAATCCTCATGTGAGCACTATAAGCTACCAATTTATTTTCTGATCTCCCTACCTACTTAAACCATATTCTCATAATGACCACTGATGCTACCAATTCTTTCTGATATCTCCTTACTACTTACATAACACTCATGCATGATTAATGTTGAAAGCTAGAGAATCAAGCAATATTTCTAGGCAAACTTCCAAGTACAGCAACTTACAAAGCTACAAGACTATAAAATCAAAACAAAATAAGTAAGCCAGTAACAACAGATATACAAGATAAGATAATATAATTTTATTGATGTTCAACAAATGACCACTAAAGTAGGCCAATGGGGCTGCTGATAAAACAATCATAATGCACCCTCCCTTCTTGATAGGACATTCCATACATAGAAAAATATGAAAAACCCCCATTGAGGAGAGAAATTGGTGATATAGTTGTAGTCATTCTCTTAGGATAGATTGCACCTATGAGAATTGAGGAGTCCTCAATCTATCCCATCCTTGAGGTCTGAAACTATGGTCTAACCTTTGAGTAGCCTAGGGTAGAAAATAATGTGCAGTTTTGTTAATATCCATGTGCATAGTAGCAACTACAACATAGTGTCTCATGCTCCTAATAATACAAACATGCTATAAGAAGGATGAAATGAATCTAGTGGATCAATTGATCTCTATAGTGATTTGCATTTGAATGTAACCAATTCTCTATGAATTAGGCCAAAGCATTTTGGCTTAAGGTACCTTTGACCTATTTTTGTGGTCATTTAATAAAATTATATTATCTTATCCTCTCTTATAGAAAATTTACCCGTTAAGTTTTGTTTTACCTCTCCCTTGATCCCATAAGAGACCTACATTTGAAAATGAAATTCCCTTAAGTTTCCACCTCTTGAACGAAATAAATTTCACAAGTATTTTGTTCTCCCAAGTGATATGATGATTGGTTTTAACTCAAACTTATGTGAACGCACTTTAAGTTGGAAAGGATGGAACCTAAGGACATGTGACTGATGATTTTGCAAGTAGTGTCATGAATGGTAAATCAATTGAAATCTATCAAAAATGCTTTGATAAAAAAGTCAACACATAGCCAACAGAGTTAGATGGATCCAGCCATGTCATTTAAACAAATCTTTTGTAGATATCCTCTTTTATTTGATATTTAACATTTAAAGGGAGAAAATGAAGAAGAACATATAAAGAGAACCAAAACGAGGAGATGTGATTAATCAAGATGCCCAATATTGGAATAACAAGGAGATATAACAAAACCAACAAAGTCTCCTTTTAGATTGATTCAGAGAGGAAAGCCTCTCAAAAGAGCATAGTGCTAAGAAATGGTGTTTGTGACATCTTAAATCTAGGCCACCTCGAGTTTGAAGTCTATGTGAGTAAGATGTAAGCTTGAAGATGCATTCATAGTGTTGTTGCACAAAATAGCATATGAAATTAAAACCCAAAAGAACAATGCTATCCCATGGGCCACACCACGTCCACAAGATGATTGCATTCAGTTTCGCAGTTTAATGAATATATCAATATTTCATAAAATCGAATAAATTTAAAAAACATCACGTTTCATATTTAGAAAGCCTATATATTAAAAGGATGGTATCAAATATAAATAAAATATAAATATGTGTATTGCTAAGTTATATGATATAATGATATAAAATAATGTTATATAAATAAAAAATTAATTAATAATAAGTTTACTTATTTTAAAAACTTTTTATTATTATATTTATTTAAAAATTTCATATATTTTTTAATTTAAAATTTTTATAGTCCATCGAACTTCATGCCGAATTTTATAGCCAAATTTTTTATTGCCAATTTTTTGTCAATTTTCAAAGTCTCTGAATTCGAACGCGAACTCGAACTAGGTGACTTAGAAAGTAACAACAACAATCACACTATGAACATAGAAAAAGGCATGAATGCCACGTTGTTAGCTGATAAGCAGGAAAAATACAGTAGCCTATAAGAAAATCCATCTCTCATCCATGCTCATATCAGAAAATGAATACAATATGATGCCTCTGCACAAAGATTAATCAAAACCTGCATATAATGGTATCACAGATTAACCTTGATGGCGGAGGTCTATTTAAGTTTTAAACATCGTTTATTTCACAAAAAAAGTATTTACGATTATAGTGTGTTCCCTATGGGGAGACTGGCATATTTTTGCTAGAGGTTTGATAATGTAAAATATGGTGCAGACATCCTTAATGAAATACCATTGTGCTAGAAACCGCCAATGTACAGAGGGAACAAATCTCATACCCATTTGATGAAGATCACTCTGCAAACCCACTTAAGTTAATGGTATAAAAATACCACTTAAAATAAATTTAATGGGTTTTTTATTATCCCCTAACCATTTTGTTGGAAACCATCAATGTATGGAGGAAACCAAAAAATAGAGCCATTCGATGAACATCACTATGCAAACCTACATAAAATGAATGGCATAAAAATACCATTTAAATGAATGGCATAAAAATACCATTTAAAATGAATTTACTGGGTTTTTTCTTATCCCCCGCTCACAAGTTATGAGAGAAATATTCCTGGCCAGGAATGAACCCTATTTCGAATGTGAGGAATAAAAAGTAATTTACAACCACCACATTCACAAATTCACTGGTAATATTCCAATTGAGGCATGTTGGGGTTCCAACATCTAGCGGCATCAGACATGGTTGTACAATCAACCTTGACAAAGAATGAATGGGAGGAAGCTGCACATAGATAAGCTTAAATGTTTTCCAAACAAATGGTAAAATACACCTACATCATACATGTGTAGAGACTCTATTGAAGAATTACAATTCTCTCTTAGAGATAGGTTCTATAAAAGACAAAATCCTATAATCAAGTCTATAGGTAGATATTGAATTGTGTTGTCACCCACAAATTGTTTGTACTAATGTTTCTCATAAAAAATGCCAAGGAAAATGATTAATATAATTGAGACATTCAAATCCTTGATTGTCCAACCTCCTTTATAGATATATATGAGCATAAGTAAAAAATTGCTTCCTCAATCTAAAGATGATACTTCTTCCCTCTCTTGAATCTGCTTTTACATTTTACCATTGTTTTATGTTCAAGAGATATCATAGCCAGACAAAAGTTGAATGTGCAACATCCTCAAATAATATATCTCATTCCAGGTCTGAAATAAAAAACAACCACAACATGAACCGAAAAATCCATGTACAAAATTCAAAGAAAGAATATCTTCAATATATAAAATACAAAAATTTGACTAACAATGAGATATTAATAATTTTACCAATAGGAAAGACTAGATAATTAGGACTTATAATCATAGTGAAAGTACCCTTATCTTCACAACTTTAAGTCAACATATTTTCTACACGACAAAGGAATAGGAAAGAGGTTTGCAAACATATTACCTTGGTAATTGTTTATCCAATATGACAATGTGCACCAACTAGATTTAGTTAATTGGGGTGTGCCTTCATAGTATCTAAAAACCATTGCAGTTTCTCATTTCTGATACCAAACTTAGAGTTCTTGTTTTCAATTGCAACATATGGGTGAACCTAAAATGGAAGAAACAAACAAAATTAGCTTACAGTAATACACATACATATCACATGCTTTTCTTCAAAGATAGATCTAAGTTGGTTTACCTGAGGGTCCACATATGGATTGATGCAAAGCAGTATTGGGACATTCTTCTCTACATATTACTTTGGTAATTGTTTATCCAATATGACAATGTGCACCGACTAGATTCTGTTCATTGGGGTGTTCCTTCACAGTTTCTAAAAACCATTGTGGTTTCTCGTTTTTGATACCAAATTTAGAGTTCTTGTTTCCAATTGCAACATATGGGTGAACCTAAGATGGAAGAAAGAAACAAAATTAGCTTGCAGTAATACATATACATATCACAAGATTTTCTTTAGAGATAGATCTAAGTTGGTTTACCCGAGGGTCGACATATGGATTGATGCAAAGCAGTACTTGGACCTTCTTCTCTGCAATCCTTGATGCCTCCACAATATTCTCCAAATCAAATTGTGACTATCTATGTTCACCAAAATTCCCTCTTGTGTAGCCAAAACAAGATCGTCCAAAAGTTTTCCATTTCCATTAAATATACACCCGCTCATCCAAAAAGTTAGATGGCTTAACAATTTAAATTTACAAAAGTTTTGAATTTTATCAGAGAAACTGAGTGTAACAGTAGGTTATGTTGCCTAGTTCAAAATTCCAAGTAATGCCAAATCCTCATGTGACCACTAGATGCTACCAATTGTTTCTGATATCTCCTTACTACTTACATGACACTCATGCATGATTAATGTTGAAAGCTAGAGAATCAGGAAATATTTCCAAGAAAACTTCTAAGTACAACAACTTACAAAGTTACAAGACTATACAAGCAAAACAAAATAAGTAAGCCATTAACAACAGATAGAAAAGATAAGATATGATAATTTTATTGATGTTCAACATATGACCACTAAAGTAGGCCAATGGGGCTGCTGAGAAAACAATCGTAATGCACACTCCCTTCCAGATAAGACATTCCATACATAGAAAAAGCCTAGAAAGCCCTATTGAGGAGAAACATTGGTGATATGATTGTAGTCATGATCTTAGGATAGATTGCACCTATGAGCAGTCCTCAATCTATCCCATCCTTGAGGTCTCAAAATATGGTCTAACCTTTGATTAGCCTAGGGTAGAAAATAATGTGCAGCTTTGTTAATATCCACATGCATAGTAGAAACTACAACAGAGTGTCTCATGCTCCCAATAATAGAAACATTCTAGAAAAAAGATTAAATCAATCTAGTGGGATAAATTGATCTCTATAGATATTTGCATTTGAAGGAAACTAATTCTCTTTGAATTATGGAAAAGCATTTTGGCTTAAGATACCTATGACCTAGTTTTGTGGTCATTCATTTGACATTAATAAAATTATCTTATCTTATCCTATCTTATAGAAAATTTCCCCATTAAGTTGTGTTTTACCTCTCCCTAGATCTCATAAGATACTTACATTTGAAAATGAAATTCCCTTAAGTCTCCCCCTCTTGAAGGAAACAAAGTTCACAAGTATTTCATTCTCCCAAGTGATATGATGATTGGTTTTAATTCAAACTTATGTGAACATACTTTAAGTTGGAAAGGATGGAACCTAAGGTCATGTGACTAATGATTTTGCAAGTAGTGTCATGAATGGTCAAGCAATTGAAATCTATAAAAAATGCTTTGATAAAAAAGTCAACACATAGCCAACAAACTTAGATGGATCCAGCCCTATCATTTAAACAAATCGTTTGCAGATATCCTCTTTTATTTGATTATTAACCTTTAAAGGGAGAAAATGGAAAAGAGCATATAAATAGAAGAAAAATGGGGAGATGTGATTAATCAAGATTCTCAATATTGGAAGAACACGGAGATATAATAAAACCAGCAAAGTATCCTTTTGTATTGATTTAGAGAGGAAAACCTCTCAAAAGAGCACAGCGCTAAGAAAGGGTGTTTGTGAAATTTTAAAGCTAGGTACCTCGAGTTTGAAGTCTATGTGAGGAAGATGTAAGCTTAAAGACATTCATAGTGTTGTTGCACAAACTATCATATGAAATTAAAACCCAAAAGAACAATTCTATCCCACAGGCCACACTACGTCCACAAGACAGTTGCATTTAGTTTCACGGTTTGATGAATATATCTATATTTCATAAAATTGAAGAAATTTCAAAAACATCATGTTTCATTTTTACAAAGCTTATATATTAAAATGATGGTATCAAATATAAATATAATATAAATAATTGTATTGCTAAGTTAGATGATATAATGATATAAAATAATGTTATATAAATAAAAAATTTAATTAATAATAAGTTAACTTATGTCGAAAACTTTTTATTATTATATTTATTTAGAAATTTCATATATTTTTTAATTTTCAAATTTTATAGTCCATCGAACTTCATGCTGAATTTTATGGCCAAATTTTTTATTGCCGATTTTTTATTTATTTTCAAAGTCTCTGAATCCGAACACAAATTTGAACCAGGTGACTTTGAAAGTAACAGCAACAATCACACCATTAACATGGGAAAAGGCATGAATGCCACATTGTTAGTTGATAAGCAGGAAAAATATAGTAGCCTATAAGAAAATCCATCTCTCATCCAGGCTCATACCAGAAAATGATTACAATATGATTCCTTTGCCCAAAGATTAATCAAAACCTACATATAATGGTGTTACATATTAACCTTAATGGTGGAATTCTATTTAAGCTTGAAACATCATTTCTTTCACACAAAAGAATTTTCAATGTTAGTGTGTTCCCTATGGGGAGACTACCAGATTTTTGCTAGAAGTTTGATCATGTAAAAGATGGTGCAGGAATCCTTAATGAAAGACCATTGTGCTAGAAACCACCAATGTACATAGGAAACAAATTGTAGACCCATTTGATGAAGATCACTCTGCAAACCCACTTGAATGAATGGTATAAAAATATTGCTTAAAATAAATTTACTGGTTTTTTTCTTGTCCCATGACCATTGTGCTGGAAACCACCAATGTATGCAGGAAACAAAAAAATAGATCCATTCGATGAAGATCACTCTGCAAGCCTACTTAAAATGAATGGCATAAAAATACCACTTAAATGAATGGCATAGAAATACCATTTAAAATGAATTTATTGGGTTTTTGCTTATCCCCCGCTCACAAGTTATGAGAGATATATTTTTGTCCAGGCATGAACCCTAGTTCAAATGCAAGGAACATAAAGTAAGTTACAACCACCAAATTCACAAATTCACTGGTAATATTCCAATTGAGGGATGTTGGGGTTCCAACCTATAGCAGTATCAGACATGGTTGTGCAGTCAACCTTGACAAAGAATGAATGGGAGGAAGATGCACATAGATAAGCGTAAATGTTTTCCAAACAAATTTTAAAATACACCTACATCATACATGTGTAGAGACTCTATTGAAGACTTACAATTCTCCCTTAGATCCAAGTTCTGTAAATGACTGAATCCTATAATCAAGTCTATAGGAAGATATTGAATTGTGTTGTCACCCACAAATTGTTTGTTGATGTATGTGTAACTTTGGAATGTATTCACTTGTATATTTCATGTATTGTAACCCGATGTTTATTTCGGGAAGTATCTATAATGTAATTGAGTCATGTCATGCCCTGATGTTCCTATCGGGAGGTTCTATAATGTAAACAAGTCATGTCAAGTCATTGTGGGTAACCCTCCTATTGTTCAATGGTTAAAGTCCCCATAGTTGCGGGGCCCTAGGGTTATTAGAATCTCCTAGAGAAGTCGGCTCTAATGAGTTATTGTCAAGTCAGGAATTAGTATAAATAGAGAGTGAGCCTCTATATTTATCACACACTCACTCACACTCAATTGTAGCGTATAGCTGAGGAAGAGGAAGTTGCTGGGGCTAGAAAGAAAGAGGTCACTATTGTTGGGAGATCATCTTACTATTTTGGGGTTTTACTTTTGGTGTTGATTCTATCTCTGAGGAAGCTGTGGGGTTTTCTCCATTTATGGTTTCCCCAAGGAAAAACATTGTGTTCATTGTCTCTTGTGTTTGATTGCTGTGCTTGTTATTCTCTTAATTAAAGATCCTAACATAATTCTAGCTTGAATGATAAAATCTAACATGGTATCAGAGCTAACTTGAGAAGAAGACACTGTGCAGCTGCGGAAACTAGGGATTCCTACTTTTTGGATATCTCTCCACATATTTTCAGCAAAAGAAGGTTGGATTGACTCTCCTCCCTATGGTGCATCTTTCTGTCGAAGCAGAATCTGATTCTGATCATTTTCAGTTTCTAACTCGACACTCCTATCAGAAACTAGGGCTTTCAATGGAAGTGGAATTTTTGAGTGAGCCCAGGCCTGGATTGATCTCCTCCTCAAAATCGAAGTATAGAGATCAAGATCAAAGAATTTGGTTGGACATAACTCCGGGAAAGCCAAACCCTAATCTGCTCCTGAACCAGCACTGCAGAAATTCAGCTCCAGATTCATATCTGACATCTTGACCTGGTAAGATCTAAATATTTTGTATTTCTATTTGAGGTTCTAAGTTAAGATGTCTCATTATACCAAGCTTGATGAAAAGATTGAGGGATATGATAACTTCTGAGCCCGAAAGTATAGGATCTCCCTGGTCCTAGAAGAAAATGAGTTTGACTCCTATATCAATGAGGAGGTTCCAGTTCCAGAGGGAGATGAGGCTAATGCCTTACACAAGAAGAAATTGGTCATGGCTAAGATGATTATTGCTGATTTAATCAAGGATCACCTCATACCACAGGTGTCCTCCCTGAAGACACCTAAAGCTATGTTTGATGCCCTGACCAAACTGTTTAAAGGGAAGAACATAAACTAGAAGATGACCCTGAGAAACCAACTGAAGAATGTAAAGATCCAGAATGCAGAGACCATCCAATATTACTTTACAAGGGTCTCTCAAAT
Organism: Pseudotsuga menziesii; assembly: GCA_001517045.1. NCBI lineage: Eukaryota > Viridiplantae > Streptophyta > Pinopsida > Pinales > Pinaceae > Pseudotsuga > Pseudotsuga menziesii. The sequence goes on along the minus strand of LPNX010607170.1, from coordinate 790,912 downwards.
CAAGGAACAACTAGAAGTAGTAGATGAAGAAGTGGAGAATTTAGAGATTGTGATGACCACCTTGAATGGTCTCTCTAGATCATGGGACTCCTTTATTCAAGGGGTTTGTGCCAGAAAGAAGCTAGTCAAATTTAGTAGACTATGGGAAGAATTCTCTCAAGAAGAAGCTCGGATAGCAGCTTGAGAAGAAAAGATGGGAAGTGAAGATCAAGCTGTCATAGTTCACTCCAAGAAAAGAAAAATAAGTTCTCATCACTCCAGAGATAAGCATTTCCATAAAAATAACACTAGAAAATATTTGTCTAGAATCAGATGTTATACCTATGATGAAGTAGGACACTTTGCAAAATATTGTCCTAAAAGAAAAAATAAGAAAAAGGGAAACAAAATAAGACATCATGCTCATGCTGCAGAGGATGATGAATCTTCCACAAAGAGAATCAAACAAGAAAGTGATGATTCTTCAAGTGATGAAGAATATGTCTTGATTTTTTCTCTCACAAGAAACATCACACATGGAAGCAATGGGCTTATAGACAGTGGGGATTTCAAACATATGACAGGATTCAAAGAGTCCTTTGTGAAACTATCAAAACATGAATCACCCCACAAGGTGAAACTTGGAGATGACTACCAGTATCCAATAAACAGTGGGGCTTCCAAACATATGATAGGATTCAAAGAGTCCTTTGTGAAACTATCAGAACATGAATCACCCCACAAGGTGAAACTTGGAGATGACTACCAATATCTAATAAAATGTAGTGGGGAATCCTCCTATAAGCTAGACTTTGGAAAGTCTATGATGATGAAGGATTTATTATTTGTACCAAGAATAAAGAAGAACCTCCTCTCCATATCTGCATTAGATGCAAAAGGCATGCGAGTGCATTTATAGATGGCCAAGTTATCATGTGGCCAAAGGGAAATACTATTAATGATGCAGTAGTGATTGGGGAACAAGAGGGAGGTCTATACAAATTGAAGGGCTATCTAGAACAAGCTTTGGTCCATGAAACAATAGAGCCAAATGAACTTTAGCATAGAAGGCTTGCACATGTGCACTATAGAGCACTACCACTTGCAGGCAAAGCTGTTGAAGGTCTTCCAGAAATTCAGGAAAAACATGATGGAGTCTGTAAAGGATGTGCAAAAGGAAAGAACACATGAAAAAATTTCCAAGTAGCTTATTCTTGGAAATCATTCACTCCGATGTATGCGGTCCGATGTCATCCAGTTCATTAAGCGGGTATGTATACTATGTTTCTTTTATTGATTATTTTTCTAGGAAAACATGGATATAATTAATGAAGAACAAATATGAGGTATTTAGCAAGTTCAAGGAATTCAAAGCCTTGATCGAGAACCACATAGAAAAGAAGATAAAAACCTTTCGATCAGATAATGGCAGAGAATTCACATCAAATGAATTCAAAGCATTATGCAAATTTTCAGGGATTAAGAGGGAGTTAACTACTCCATATAATCCAAAACAGAATGGGGTTGCAGAAAGGAAGAATAGAATGATCATGGAAGCCGCAAGGGCTATGCATAATGATCAAGATCTTCCCATGGCATCTATGGGTAGAAGCTGCCAGAACAATGGTGTATGTACACAACCATACTCCACATAGAGTACTCGAGAACAAGACACCTAAAGAAGTCTTTTCCGGCAAGAAACTAGAAGTCAGCCATCTCATAATATTCGGCTGTCTAGTGTACATACACATTCCAAAATAAAAAAGGACAAAGTTAGATCCTTCAGGAAAGAAGGGTATATTTTTGGGAGACTCTGAAAGCTCGAATGCTTACAGAATATACTTCCCAAGATTCAAGAATATCGACATCAGCAAGGATGTAACATTTGATGAAGACTCAGCTTACAACAAATCTAGAAAGAGACCTGCTGAAGAACCTGAAGAAACATAAGCACCCAAAATTCATGACACAACCATGAACAAAGGATATGAAGAAGATGATCAAGAATTAGAATAACCTCAAGAACCTGTATATCCACCTTAGGAGAAGAATCCTCACAAGAGGAAACCTACTTGGGTACGAGAAGCTATCCAAGGTGCAAAAAGATATGGAGCTCCAGAAGAAAATCACAGAGAAAGAAAAAGAACTAGGTCCTGCTCTGGTTATGTAGCCTTATTATGTGACTTCATCAATAAAGAACCTTCCAACTATGAAGAAGCGATAGAAAGGAAAGAATGGAAGGATGCTATGATTGAAGAGTATTAATCAATCATGAAGAATGATGTTTGGGACGTTGTCCCAAGACCAAAAGGGAAGTCTATTGTAACTTTCAAATGTTTCTATAAGATCAAGCATGCTGCAGATGGTAGCATAGAGAAATATAAAGCAAGATTTGTGGCTCGTGGCTTCTCCCAGAAAGAAGGAATATATTATGAAGAAAATTTTGCACCGGTAGCCAGATACACTTCCATCAGATCAGTACTTGCTCTGGCTGCAGTGATGAAATGGAAGATACACCAGATGGATGTCAAGACTGCTTTCTTGAATGGTGTAGTTGAAGAGGAAGTGTATGTGGAGCAAGCACTTGGTTTTGAGACACATGACAGGGAGACTCATGTGTGTAAATTGAAGAAATCCTTGTATGGTTTGAAATAGGCACCCAGGACATGGTATGATAGAATTGACAACTCTCTATCCAGTTTGGGATTTACCAAGAGTAATGTGGATTCCAACCTTTACTACAAGGTTGAAGATGGTAACCCAATGATACTCCTACTGTATGTAGATGATCTATTTGTAATAGGTATGGATGGATTGATTAATGATACAAAGAGGAAGCTTGCTGCTGAGTTCGAAATGAAGGAGTTGGGTATGATGCACTATTTTCTGGGCATGGAGGTGTGGCAGAAAGCAGATGGAATTTCCCTAGGACAAGGGAAGTATATGATAGAGATCCTGAAGAGGTTCGAGATGATGGATTTCAAGGCCATGACCACACCTATGGCATTGAACCTGAAGCTATTGAGTGATGCTTCATTAGAGTCGGTTGATGCTATGATGTATCATCAGATGATTGGGTCCCTGATGTACCTGATGAACATGAGACCAGATATTTGCTTTGCTGTGAACACCTTGATCCAGTTCCTGACAGATCCAAGACATGTTCACTTGATTGCTGCAAAGCATATTCCGAGGTACCTGAGGGGTATAGTTGATTATGGGCTCAAGTATAAGGTGAATCAGAAGATTAACCTGGAGGGTTATGTTGATTTAGATTGGGTAGGCCCATCGATAGGAAGAGAACTTTAGGGTGTTGCTTCAGTATGGAATTAGGTGTGATCTCTTGGTTTAGTAGGAATCAATCCCATGTGGCACTGAGTACAACTGAAGCAGAGTATGTCGCAGCTTGTTCAGCTAGTTGTGAGGTATTATGGCTGAGGAAGCTACTGTCTTATTTATTTGATCTCCAGCTAGATGCTACTTATATTGTGACAACCAGAGTTGTGTGAAGTTGTCAGAGAAATCGGTGTTCCATGACAAGTCGAAGCATATCGAGATCAAGTATCACTATATCAAGGATATGGTGCAGAGAGGAGCAATCAATCTCTAGTATGTTGTGAGGAGCAATGAATAGAAGGGATATGGTGTAGAGAGGAGCAGTGAATCTCCAGTATGTTGTGATGGATGAACAAATAGCTGATGTGTTGACGAAGCCATTGGCTAAAGTGAAGTTTGAGTACTTCAGGGAGAAGCTTGGTGTTCTCTAGATCGAGGTTCCCTTCAAAGGGAAGTGATGAGTCCATGAGCCATTCTGACATGGTGAGAGGATTGGTTCCTTCCATGGTCAAGTGTGAGGGCTGAGCCATTCTATCATGGTGAGAGGATTGGTTCCTTCCATGTCAGATGTGAGTGCTGAGCCATTTTGATGTGACTGTAGGATTGGTTCTTACATGATCAGATATAAGGGATATTTCCATTCTCTGAATGGAGGTACCTGGTAAGTTACCAGGAATCCTCAGCCTAGGGCTAAGAGCCATTCTGATGTGACTGTAGGATTGGTTCTTACATGACCAGATATAAGGGCTATTTCCATTCTCTGAATGGAGGTACCTAGTCAGTTACCAAGAATCCTCAGCCTAGGGATGAGGGCCATTCTGATGTGATTGTAGGATTGGTTCCCAAAAGGGATCATATTTAAGTGCAGTGCCTTTCCACAGATGATAGTAGTTGTGTCCTATCATGCTGGTGGATGTGAGTGCCGAGCCTTTCCATAGATGATAGTAGTTGTGTCCTATCATGTCGGTGGATGTGAGTGCTGAGCCTTTTCACAGATGGCAGTAGGTGTGTCCTACCATGCTGGTGATTGTAAGTGCTATGCCTTTTCACAGATGGTAGTAGGTGTGTCCTATCATGCTGGTGGATGTGAGTGTTGTTCCTTTCCACAGATGATAGTAGTTGTGTCCTATCATGCTGGTGGATGTGAGTGTTGTGCCTTTTCACAGATGATAGTAGTTGTGTCCTATCATGTTGGTGAATGTAAGTGATGTGCCTTTCTGACATGGTGTTGGATGTGTTCCTCTCATGGTCATATGTGAGTGCTGGCCATTTTGACTTAGGTTCAGATATAAGTGCTAAATAATACCTACATGGAGGCTAGGCCTAAAACTAGTATGAAAAAGGGATGGCTCTGTAGAACTTCCTGTGACAAGAAGAATCATGAGATAGCACCTATGATGATGACCCAGTGATGATCCAAATCAAGTGATGATCCATATCCAGTAATGATGTCTCCATGATGATCTAGATCGAGTGATGATCCAGATACAGCAGTGATGATCTAGATCGAGTGATGATCCAGCTCCAGTGATGATGTCCCCGTCATGATCCAGATCCAGTGATGATGATCCAGATTGAGTGATGATCCAAATCCAAGATGAAGATGACTTGAAGATGAAGATGAATTAAATATGTAGATGATGAGATGATCTAGAGAATAATACCAGTGCTGACAAATTGTGTCGAGAGAATACCTTCCTAGTTAAGAGGGAGTGTTGATGTATGTGTAACTTTGGAATGTATTCACTTGTATATTTCATGTATTGTACCCCAATGTTTATTCTGGGAAGTATCTGTAATGTAATTGAGTCATGTCATGCCCCGATGTTCCTATCGGGAGGTTCTATAATGTAAACAAGTCATGTCAAGTCATTGTGGGTAACCCTTCTATTGTTCAAGGGTTAAAGTCCCTGGAGTTGCGGGGCCCTAGGGTTATTAGACTCTCCTAGAGAAGTCGGCCCTAGTGAGTTATTGTCAAGTTGGGAATTAGTATAAATAGAGATTGAGCCTCTCTATTTATAACACACTCACTCACACTCAGTTGTAGCGCATAGCTGACGAAGAAGAAGTTGTTGGGGCTAGAAAGAAAGAGGCTACTGCTGTCGGGAGATCATCTTATTGTTTTGGGGTTTTACTTTTGGTGCTGATTCTATCTCTAAGTAAGTTGCGTGGTTTTTTCCATTTATGGTTTCCCAGAGGAAAAACATTGTGTTCATTGTCTCTTGTGTTTGATTGTTGTGCTTGTTATTCTCTCAGTTAAAGATCCTAACATAATGCTATCTTGAATGATAAAATCTAACATTGTTTGTACTATTGTTTCTCATAACAAATGCCAAGGAAAATGAATAATATAATTGAGACATTCAAATCCTTGGTTGTGTAGCCTCCTTTATAGAGATATATGAACATAAGTAAAAAATTACTTCCTCAATCTGAACATGAAACTTATTTCCTCCATTGACTCTGGTTTTTCATTTTACCACTATTTTATGTTCAAGAGATATCATAGCCAGATAGAAGTTGAGTGTGAAACATTCTCAAAGAAGATCTCTCACTCTTGGTCTAAAATTTAAAAAAACAACCACAATAGGAACCCAAGAATCCATGGTACAAACTTCAAAGAAAGAATATCTTCAATATATAAAATGCAAAATTTTGACTGCCATAGAGATATTAATATTTTTACCAATAGGACAAACATGATAATTAAGACTTATAATAACAATGAAAGGACTCTTATCTTCACAACTTTAAGTTAATAGATTTTCTATAGGACAAAAAAATAAGAAATAGGTTTGCGAACAGATTACCTTGGTAATTATCGATCCAAAAGGTGGAGCGCTCGCTTTAGCAGTCATTGGGGCATATTTTGACTTGGTGTGGACATGGAACACTTAATCATTGGCTGGTTAATATGTGGGCATCATTTGAATATTTGTTGAAGTCGGGATCATAACACTCTGCCTTGGAGGGTGTTTCCATGACTGGTTTGAGAGAGCGATCAACCTTTGAGGATCATTTGGTCTAGGGAATTCACCATTGGAATGTCTTTTCCACATCATTTCATGGCATCTTTCATGTAGCATCCCTATTTGGAGGGAATTTTAACCTATTCTTGGAGAAGCTGTCCACTTTCAGCTACTTGGCATGGTTTTTTGAGGAGATTGTCAAGCCCTAGATATAGGGTTTCCTCCATCACTCTTGGACCATTTCTTGGTGAGCACTTGTGATTTAGAGCATTTGGAGGCTAGCACATGAGCCTTGCTTTCCATTTGATCTCTCATTTGGTGGAGGTGCCCTAGATCAATTGATTGTTATTTAAATGAGTACACATGTTGCTTGCTTTAACATGTCACTCCAATCCCTCTGCTATTGAATTGATAGGTAACCAAAGATGGTATTGAAGCAAAGGATACTAATGAATCCCGTCTCTGCAGCCGAATTCAACAATATTTGAAGGGAAATGCAAATCCTAATTTAATACCAAGTAGACTTCAGATGCGGATCCCTATGAAAACATGCCTCCAAGGCCTCAAAATCAATAAATAATCGATGTTCCAATGTTTTTGTATAGCTTAGTCTTCTTCCCCATGAAAATGAATCAAGATTAAAATGGATCTTTGGAAATGAATGTCCTGTAAATCAGTCTTCACGTGGCTTTGATAATATTTATGTGATACTCTCTAAAAACCACTCATGGGTATTCCACTTTCAACAGTATTCCCTAATCAATAACAAAAAAAATTGGCCATGAAATTTGGTTTCTGTCTTTCTCTGTAATGGAAATTGTTGTCAAAGTAGCAATTAGTACAGAAATTAAGTTCGTACCTGACAATAAATTTTGATGGTGGTTCATATCGATGAGAAGTTCTTTGGAAATTTATTAAATAATAATGTAGTATTGTCAAATGCCTCAAAGAGATGATAGCCTAAAAAATGACGCCATGATTTTAGGATCAATTAAGCCTTGGGATGCACAATAATAGCTGCTGAGTCATCGACTAATTTTTATACCAGTGCTACAGAACCCACCCTACCCACTAGATAAGTTGTGGGCTCAATGCTATTCCCATCAGTTGCACATACCAGATCTCTACTATCACCCTAATAAAAGTGTAAGCATTGTCTTGGGAAAACAAGCTATCAATCGCTTTAGCGGAAGCACCCCCAACCAGCTATGCATTGGTTGTTGCATCCATAACCCTCAACCTATGTTGCATGTCAAATTTAATATAGTGTGTTGGAATACCCTGTTAATGCTGCTACCCATGTTCAGTATCTACCCATTCCTCTTCGTGTGTTCACTGTTCAGTATGCCAATTTATCTATGCTCGATGGGACCTCTGGTAAATAGGTCGATAGGAAGTCCGTCTATAAAAAAATGAAAGGGGTATGAACTAAATCGCTAAGGTAAATATCGATGGAAGTGGCTAGCTTAAACTTGGTAGGGTTCAAATTTTGGTGGTTGTGGAGGGAAATTTTGGGGTTGTGGAGGGAATGTCTTTGACTTTTTTGAAATTATTTTATTTTTAATGATATATATTTTTAAAAGTTAATTAGTCTATAATTGGGTGGAGTTATTCTATATATTAAGTTAATTATTCCATAATAGGGTAGTACATGTGGTGGGAGCATTTTCAATCAATTAAGAAATAAATTTCACTTAGAGTTTAGGAGAAATCATTAATAATCAAGTAAAGGTAAATTAACTTTGTTTGGAGTTAAAAATAATCAAATCATAAGGGATCAAGAATATTATTGTAATGGAGGAATCTATAATGATAATTCAACATTTTAAAAATCAATCGTATCTTTAAGCTATTTTCTTAGAGAGATTCATTCATAGATATAAAATGTTGGCAAAAAAATATAGAATTTTATCTTGAGTTTGAATAGGTCTGTTAACCCAAAAAAATCACCGGACTTGCTACATATGTTCTACACCAAATAAAGACATCCATTTCCTAACCCTTATTGACCCCCACACCATTTATTAACCTAGGTTTTCCCCTCAAAGGCTCAAAAAACATCGAAAAGGGCTTAAAAACCCATAAAGGAGCGAGAAATAGCTCACCAAGGGGCTAAAAACCCCAAAGGGAGATAAAAAGAGGAGGAAAGGGGATTAAAATCCGAGAAAGGGCTTAAAACCATGACCAAGGGATAAAAACCATAAAACTTGAGAAAAATCTATAAATACAGGGGTGGGGGTCACTCTCAAAACATTCATTCTCTCCCTATCGTTACTATTCTCACATGAGTGCCTTGAGGAGCCATCTTTCTCAAGCCATTCATCCCTCTCATTCACTTTGCTCCATTAGTCTAGTTTCCTTTATGTTGAGCATTGCTCCATACCACCCAAACCAGTAGAGAGAGGTAGCTTCCTGAGCTGGGGCATGGTGGCCCATCTTCCAAAAAAGCCTGAGGTATAATGATCTCAATGTGTTGTTTTTATTTTCAGTCTATAGTTTATATATCTCATTTATGCTTAGTTTATTTCTAACATTTTTTGCTCCAGGTTCTCCATAGTTTATTGCTAACAGTTCATTGCAGGTTCTCTTCCATTCAGTTGACTCTACCCTTTCGTTCTATAGACGGAAGGTAGGTGCTTTTGCACATAGCTAGGGCTTCTGCCCTACTACAGTTTGGAAACCATACCAGGTCGATCCCACAGGATCCTTGGGTTTAGTTAGTATTTTAGATTTTTAAGTAGTTGTTTAACACGTTTATTTCTAGTTCTTTCCATTTATGTTACTGGGTGAGCCCTCTTGAGGTCGACCAGATCCCGTTCAGCCGCAATACCAGTTAATGTCGGTCATTCTTAGCTCCAAATTTTAAAATTTTTTGTTTATGGTACAGGTCCCTACTTTAGGGCCTAAAAGGGTGATCCCATTTCTTAGATTTTCCCTATAAGAGTGACCCCCTCACTACATTTCCCCCGACAGGAGCAACCTGCCTCTGTAGGTTGAGTTTCCTATTTCGAGGTAAACTGAGCGACCTCCTTGCCTATTATGGGTTGATAGATGCAACCCCCTCGCCACATTGGCCCTGATAAGAGTGATTTGTCTCTTAGTTGTCTGCTTCGATTGTTTGGACTGTCAGTGCAACTATGTCGCCACAATCCAGTGACATGTCTGTTTCTGCAAGAAATTTTTCAGGTTGAATATATGTGTGGTAAACTACTCAGGAAAATAAATCTATTTAAAGGATTAAGTTAAAACCCTATAAGTTGATTTTCAGTTTTTCACTTAATCATTGGAAATTACCCCCTTGCACATCCCTCCCTCCTATACTCAGTCATCACCCTCCGGGGTATTCTGAGATAAGACAGGGGTTGAGAAAGTATAGTAATAGGCACTTATCACTATCATTTCTCCAAAACCACTAAAAAAGGGTGACTTGGAAGGTATATGGGGTGGAGACTGTTGGGGGTTTCATGGCATTCACATCCTCCCTATTGACCAACCTTGCACTCGAAGAGTGACTTGAGGATCTACGGGTGGGCCTTGTCCCACTGTGTTGAGAGCCCAACACTCTTTCTTGGTATAGGAGGAATACAAGGATAGGGTAGTAACCTAGAAGATTTATAGTTGTTCAAGGTTTAATAGTTACATCTTTAGTTTTGTTTAGTTTAAGTCCCGAGTTCTATTTAGTTTCAGTTCTGTTCACAGGTTTTCCATTGTTCAATCTACATAAGAAACCATAAATGTCTGCTAAACTATATCAATACACCAAATGATTGCAGATTCACATGTCTGAAATAGAATTATAGATAATAATTTAAAACATGACTCATTCACAAGGTTGCACACAACCACACCACTTAATCAACCAAACTCAATTCATGACTTTGAGCCAACCATCAAAATCAATCAATTTATATTAATTCAAAAATTTGCACTTTGAGGACATAAGTCCCTGATTTCCTTAACCATGGGAAGTACTTGAGATATGCCCTAAAAGTCATTGTGAGGAGTACCACGGGATCCTTGTGACCACCTAAGTTGTACTTGGTGGTTTTATCAAGTGAGCCTAGTGAACTGGACAAATATTATTTGTTTGGACTTTAGAGGACCTTCAAACTTGCTTCTGGGAAGTGTTTTTTTTATCTACCACGTGCTCATACCCCCTTGGGGGAGTTGTAATAAAATGTTCTAGCATGATAGTGTATATAAAATACTAGGTCTCTTGGACTGTATTTGTCAATCCAATCAACCCAGAGTGTTTTTTCCCTTGGTTATTATTGTTTGTTGAATAAATGACTGATAATTTCTGACTTTTTCACTCAATACCTCCAAAGTTGGGGTGGTCGGCTTGACATTTATGCCTATTGAGGTTATTAGAGTCTGTGTGTCAATGTATAAACATGATAGGCATTATGGTCGAGTCATATGAACATGTGCTAAGTCCCCCTAGGTTTTTTTTTTAATTTTTAATTTTAATTTTTCCACAAAACTTAGGCTATTTTTTAATAGTCTAAATGGAAAAATTGGTCTTGTAATAAAAGTGGGGTTAAAAGTTAGATCCAGTCATGGGGGTGCTCATTTTCTAATTCAGAGCACTCGGTAAACCCATAAACCCAATTTTCCTTAGTTTTGAGTGATTTTTCCATCACTCAGGTGAGAAAATCCAAAACAATCAAATATCAATTAATTTAATTAAAAATTAATTAAATAATGGAGCAAATCCAAATACCTAAATCAGTGGATTTTCCTCCGATTTGACTGAAATTAGTCTCATTGGCTTTATATTGACCAGGAGCTCCCATTTATTGACCGAAGGCATGGGTCAGGACTGAACTGGAGCTTAACAGGCTCATGTAGACCTAAGGGTTGCGCCCTCCTTTCTCTCTCCTCCACACGTGTGGATCAAACTGGGAGTTGTCTGATGGGTGGTTCACTTCACTGAGTGAGGTGTCACTCTGATTTGTAGTTTTGATCCAGTTAGACTCAGTTCATCATCAGATCACGCTTGACTTGAATCTCCATTAGTTGCAGTCTCTCCTTCAGTGAGGCATGCACCCCTCTTGGCCAGTCTGGCTATAAATACGCAGCTTTTTCCTCTTCCAAGCTAGTTAGAGTTAGGAAGAAAGGATTTCTATTGTGTAATATTGTATTGATCATCCTTTTTGTTGAAATAAATAGAAGCTTTAGAGGCTAAATTGTGGAGTACTTTTCGTGTCTGGATCATCATTATCATGCTGCTTTTGAGGTGAACTGCTATTTTTCAATTTTTATATTAAAGTGTTGTCTGCCTGAGTGATTATTGGAATCATAGAAATATTCCATTGTAAGTAAGTTTAGTTAATCCTATTTTTCTACATATTTTTGAATGAGCCAATATTTGCATGCTAAATAAGATCATTTTCATGTAGTATGTCATTTATTTCTCATATGTACCTTCATATTTAATGGTTTTGTTTGCAGTATTTGTTGTTTATCTTGTAGGTTTTCCGTGATTGGAAGATTTGTGGTTCAAGTTTGATTCCACTGGTTTTCCAATAAATATTATGAAGATTGTGCCCCTCAGGGCTTCATTGACAAGTTTCTTTTGCAGATCTGTTTCAACAACAAGCACTTCTCTTTTCCTCTTCCTCCTTCAAAATTTAAATTAAATCTTCTTGGTTACTTGGATTTTATATTTTAGATATTCTTTTTCAAAGCTGATATATTTCTAGATCTGAACATATAGGAGTTGCATGCATATATTTAGTTTCATTTAAGAAAAAGATTCAAGCCATTTCTCTTTAAAAAACTAGATCTAGCAGTAAAAGTCTTTCATTTTTTATAAGCATCTTTAAGCCAAATCAAAAACTTGTTTAAAGTGAATAGTCTTTATTTATTAAAATTTAAATCCAACATCTAAAGTGAACATTGCATTGGCTTCCCCAAAGCTAGCCAAGATCCTCAAGAGGACTTGTCCTTTTGAGTTATTTTTGTCTTTTCTTAAAAAGTACTTTAACTTAGTATTTTTCAGTAGGTTTTTGGGGGTTGTCCAAAGCCACTCTTAAAGTGTTTTTTTGAACTTTACACTAATTAAAGATTTCTGTTTTTTATCTGGTCCATCCGAAAAGAGGAGGAGGTTCTGTTCGAAAAGTGATTTTCGGGCCATTCAAAACCCCCTAAGGGTCTCCCCATCTTCCATAATCATTATTGTTGTACTTTGTAATCCCTTGGGCTTGTTTGGTATAAGAAACAAGCATTTTTTTTTTCAATTAAATTGCTGATTATTGTAACTCTTAATAATAAAAAATAAGTTTGAGTAGCCTTTTTCGAGCCAGTTCCCCATCCCCGTAGGGGGATCCTGCATTTTGTGATTTTTGCACATTTTCACTTTTTTCTAGTTTTGTCTTGTATTGCAGCATTGTATACTTTGAATCATAAGAATTTCAATATATATTATGAATTGAAAGTAATTATACTACTTACCCCATGACTTCCCGATTGACCCAAAAGGGGAAAGGGATACGTGGTAGGACTAATTAGATAACCTATGAGTTGTGTTTTAATGTTTGTTTTATTTTGTTTATTTCTTATCATCTAAAACTAACCCCTTGATTTCGTGATTGAGGTCCACTTGGACCGAAAGAGATTCTTGGGGGTTCTCCTTTTTTTTTAACAAAGAACACAGCTTAAAATCCTTAAAAAACTTATCAAGGCTTTAGTGTGTATGCTCTGCACTTGGTTGCGATTTGTCCGATTAGTCAAGTTGCATCAAAATCAATGCGAGTGACTAGAATAATTAGGATTCACTTTTCCCAATTAACCACCTTAGGCAAAAATCCAACGCCTCAATTGAACCGTAAATAGTGGCAAAATACCCAAAAGGAACTGGGAACTACTGAATAGTGACCTCGAGGCGATGATCTCTGTTACATCCTAGTGGGTGTATTATGAACACAGTCTCGGAGAATCCATTCATCCCACACATTCCTTGTGGGTAGCCATAGCGGTTGTTACTTTTGGACATACTCCAAGTACCCCCTGGGTATATCTGGAGTCCCCTCGCCTAATTTAATTAACTCATTATACATTAACATAAAATTTGACCAAGAGCACTTGAAACACCCATTTGTATTTCAACAGCAATATCATTTGCGGACTCCATTATTGGCACTGATCTGTTTGATATTATCATCTGTTTCTGCATTACTGCATATCAAGTTTTGGTTTCTATGCTATTGTGGTATAACAAATATTGCAAATATCTTGTGTCGAATTCATTTGTCAAAACTCCTAAAAAACTTACTCATTTAATACCATCATCATCTAAGTAACCAACCCTAGTAACTCGTAGGGTCTACCCCCCTTGGCTTCATTAGGAGTTTTCCTAAATGGAGGAGTCAAGAATGTTCTGACAGCCTTGACTCGAGACTTTCCCCCAAGAACACACCGAGTGTCTTGAATATTTCTACCATGTCCCTCCCCCCCCCCCCCCCCCCCCATGTAACATTCCGTTTTTAAAAAATGTATATGATGTATATATTGTAATTAATCGTGGTGTGGAGCTAAAGGCAAAATCCCCACCATCGATTTGGTTGTTTTATGTTTTGGTGATTGAAATCATTGCCGATGGTATATCATGCTATCCGACACATATTAATTCTGGCATCATGTAATTATGCATTTTAATTAAAATAAACCCCAACCAGCTATGTCAATGCAACCATAATGAAAAAAACATGATTTTTCCTAAGTATAAGGAGGGAAATTATTTAACCCTTGGGAGCCACTGGGGAAAATCCAAGTGTCATTTGATAAACCCTTTTAGCTGTCACCCACCTTTTGACTTACTCACCTTTCCTTGTCTTAATTAGACAACTACCACATTAAAACCTCTGATGTTAGTTGGGCAGTTATTGTTGGGTAGTGGTGTGTGGCAGGACTGTCTATCCTTGCCCACACTCACACTCCACTAGTAGACTCTTTCACCCTCACGTGGGTATTCTTGCATTCTTACCCATCATCATGCAGAGACAGTCGTTCTTCTCCTCAGGCACATGTCTTGCCATTTTACTCAGAGAGAGCTGGGAGAGCGGCCTCACACGTACAATTTTGCTGTGTGTGTGTGAATTTCATGGTTGGGGGGATTTTGCTGTGTGTATTTCTCATCATTGTGGGTCTGACCGTGGGAATTCACCTCCACGTGGGTTTTTTTTCCTTCCTCACGTAGCTAAGAAATCGATTGCCGTTGGTTTCCCCATGATTTTGGTTTGCTATGGGTTCATTTTATGTTTTTGGGTTGCTGTGGATTCTTATTAAGTTGTTTTGGCCATGATAGGGCCAAGAACGACTCAAGAATCAAATTTCCCAGTCAGGGCTGTGTATTACCCAAATTGTCACCTCGGTTGTTCTGTGGTGTTTGATTTTCTTCCCCAGAGCTGTGAATTTCTTGTTTTGTTGTGTGTATGCAGTGGTTGGTCTTTGGATTGTGTTGGAGTGGGAATGAAGGCTTGGTATGCTTGATAAACCTAGTGTGTTTGGGAGCCACATAGACAGAGCTAGAGGGCTGGCTTTCTTCTCCACAACCCCTAAATAGCACTGGAAGGGAAGTCAGGACCTAAGGGATTGTGTAGCAGAGAAGGGACTGATTCCTTGTGTTGGGTGTGTGTGGGTTTCCTAGAAGTCAGGATAGTTTTGGTGTAGGTGTCCTTAGCTCTTCAATGAGCCCACCAGTGTAGCATTAAGCTTTTCCCAGCTCCTTGAAGGCCTGATAAACCCAAGTGTGTTGGCTTGGATGATTTGTCTACCTTTGGCTATGTGTGAGCCTACTTAGTTCCTTATTCCTTGGGGAATCATGCCCAGCTTGGGGGTGTCAGTGTTGCTGAGATATTAAGGAGCACACCGGCCTATGGCTAGGTGGAACGTTGCAGTGACGTAGCTGGTTGTGAGACAAGTTCTTCATAAGATAAGTATTCTTGTGTTCAATCTATGCAATCATATTTGATGTTTAATGAATTACGATGAACATGTTGAATGCCTGAATGTATGTTTTGCTTCTACTGTATGCTGAATAATTATGCATCTCTGCATGTTTTATTTCAAAGCATTTCAGTTTTTATGGATGTACATGTTCATGGGGCTAGTTGCCTGTATAGTTAATGGTATGGTAGCGTCCTCTTCGTCGGTCAGAGGGTTGAGGAAATTATAGTGTGGTATCAAAGCACACATTACAGCATGGGCCTCAATAGGCCATGAAGAATAAGTAACAGAGGCAAGTTACCCTCTGCCCAACAAGGAAAAAAAATGAGAAAATCAGAGAAAATGACAAGAAAATTTCAAAAAAAAATTTCTAAGTATGAAAATTATCGGATGGCTTAGGCTGAAGCCCATCCGATACGTCGGATGACTTAGCCTGAAGCTCATCCGATACACCGGATAACCTAGGCGGAAGTCCACCTGATAAAGAACCTAGTGGAAATAAATTTCAAAAATTTGTCCAAGTTTGAAACTTGCCGGTGGTCTCGGCTAAGAGGAGTTGAGGGTCTTGGCTGAGAGGAGCCAAGACATAGCCGATAAGGAAACCGAAGAGAAAATATTGAAAAATTTAATTGTCGGAAGGTGTTCGTTGAAGCAGAGCTGAAGCTCTTGGCTGGGAGGAGACAAAGATCTCGGCCAGGTGGAGCCAAGGTGTTAGCAAGGCTCGCCTAAAGGAATCTGAAGCATCAGAAAAGGATAGATGATCAAGCAGCAGATGCGGCAGCAGAAGAAAGAGGAAGGTAAGAAGAAATTTTTTTTTGAAAGTTTTTCTAAGTACAGGAAATCTCGAAAAAAAATAGAAGATCGTTCAGTCGATGTGTATCGAAAGCTAGAGGAAGATCAGTCCAAAACGTCGGAAGAAAATAGAGGATCGGTCAGCCGATGTGTATCGGAATCTAGAGGAAGATCGGTCCGAAACGTCGGAAGGAAATAGAGGATCGGTCAGCCAATGTGTATTGGAAGCTAGAGAAATATCGGTCCAAAACATCGAAAGAAAATAGAGGATCCGTCAGCCGATGTGTATCAGAAGCTAGAGAAAGATCGGTCCAAAACATTGGAAGAAAATAGAGGATTGGTCAGTCGATGTGCATTGGAAGGCAGAGGAATAATGATCCGATGTGCATCGAAAGACAGTTGAAGATTTGTCCACCGAGGTATTGGAAGCATTGTCAACTAGTGATCTGATACATCGGATGGCTAGTTGGGAAGAGATCTGATATGACAAAAAAAAATATGAGTTTTTCAGTGGGATTTTAAGCAGTTTTTCAGTTGGATTTTTAGCAGTTTTTCAGTGGATTTTCAGGGCTAAAAAGGAGAAAAATGACAACGATCTTATGTGCCAAATTGCACGAAGACCCCTTGACCGCCATCATCCCCTTGAGACAGTCGTTATTTGAGGAAGAAAATTCTGTGTTTTGGGAAAAGTTGTCATTTTATGATTTTTCCAAGAGAAGGTAAGTAATTCTGATTTGTATAAATGTTATGCAGCTAAGATTTGTGTTACTAACACATTTTGCAGAATCATAGTCACCTTCAAGGGAAGTATTCCAGGTAGTTCGATTTGGTAAAGTAAGTTGTGGTTCAACCATGAGAACCCATGATGGATATGATGCTCGGGATTCCTACGAGCGTGCACGAGATTCCATGGGAGAAAATGTATGAGTTGGAAATGATGGCATAGAGTCTAATGGAAGGAGATTCCGAGAGACACCACCAAATATTGTAGCCACCATGAGAAACTTGATTAAAGCCCAGGAAGAGTAGCATCAGTTGAATGCTGCTATGTTGCAGAGTTTGACAGACTTGCAAAGAAAGATAGACTCTGGATAGGGTACAGTAAAACCAGAAGGCAGTAAGAGTAGTACTAGGAGAATAAGGACTTCTAGTAGATCATCTGACTCAGAAGAATCCAGTGGGGATTTAAGCTCTTCTTCTCGTAAGGGAAAAATAAAGAAGCACCATAGAAATCGCTCTCGGGATGAATTTAAGAAGGCTAAACCTCCTACATTTGACGGTGAGGTAGAGACTGGACAAGAGGATGAAGCTTGGCTTCTTGGGATAAAGAAGTACTTCCAAGTTCAAGATTATTCGGGAAACATGAAGGCAAGAGTTGCCATATTCAATCTGAATGGAAGGGCATCCATTTGGTGGGAACACTTCAAGAAAGTAAAGAGGATTAGTGAAAGGAGACTGAAGTGGAAATAGTTCAAGCAATATTTCAAGAAGAAATACCTCTCTGACAGGTATTATGACAACAAGGTTAAGGAGTTCCATGAGCTGAGATTGGGATAGTAGACCATGGAAGAGTATGCAAATAAGTTCTTGGAATTGTTGAGGTATGTCTAGTACATCAAATATGAAAAAGTGAAGGTCCAACGGTTTCTGAGTGGATTGCCTCAGTCTTACAAAGAAAGAATTGAGTTTTATGAACCTAGAACTCTTGAAGAAGAAATAAGGAAGGCTAAGTATTTCTATGAGCAAAGAAAAGGTAAACCTGATTACCATAAGGCATGGAAGGACAAGAAGAATGAGAAGTTTGACCAATGAAAGAAAGGTTTCAAAAATTCTAAATTCAGGAATCAGCAGAAGTAGCCATCCCAAGCTACAAGTAAGCCACTTGGAGTGATAGGAGAAAAGCCTAAAGATCCACAATAGAATAGAGGACCACTCCAATGTTGGAAATGTGGAGGACCCCACATGCCCAGAAGTTGTCCACTCAACAATGATAGTGCAAGGCCAACTTACAACATTGGAGAAGCAGAAATAGTGGGTCAAGTAGCAAGGACAGTCCCTAGGATTTATGCATCACTGGAGGACCTCCAGACAGATCACCAGTCAACTGTGGTTGAAGTTGCAAGTAAGATTGTTGAGCAATCTGTTTCTATTTTGATTGACTCTGGTTCTACTCAGAGTTCTGTAGGAAAGGTTTCCAGTTGTATGTAGCTCATATTTTGGAGGAAACAGAGGATGAAACTCCTAAGTTGGAGGACTATTAGGTGTTACAGGAATTCAAGGATGTGTTTCCTGATGAGATTCCAAGGCTTCCTTCAAAGAGGGACATTGATTTCACAATTGAACTTGAGCCAGGAGCAGCACCCATGTACAAGGCACCCTACAGGATGAGTATACCAGAGATGCTTGAACTGAAGATGCAACTGCAAGAGTTGTTGGAAAAGAAGTATATTAGGTGGAGTATGTCTCCGTGGGGAGCACCAGTTCTGTTTGTAAAGAAGAAAGATGGTACACTGACGTTGTGTGTTGATTACAGCCAGTTGAGCAAAGTTACGGATTGATGAACTCTTTGATCAAATGAGAGGATCAAAGTTATTTTCCAAGATTGACTTGAGGTCTGGTTACCATCAGGTGAGAATCAAGGATGAAGACATTCATAAGACATCCTTCAAAACAAGGTATGGACATTATGAGTTTGTAGTGGTACCATTTGGTCTTACAAATGCACCCACTACATTTATGTGCCTTATGAACAGTGTCTTAAGTAGGTATTTGGACAAGTTTGTTCTTTTTTTCCTTGATGACATTCTTATTTTTTCTAAGAATGAGGAAGAGCATGAAGAGCATTTGAGATTTACATTGGAATTGCTCAGGGAGCATCAACTGTATGCAAAGCTGAGCAAGTGTGACTTCTATAGAGATAGAATTCAGTATTTAGGTCACATTATCTCAAAAGAGGGTATATCTGTGGACCCTGAAAAGATTGAATCCATTATGAATTGGCCTACCCCAAGAAATGTGACAGATGTAAGATCTTTTATGGGACTTGTAGGATACTACAGGAGATTCATTGAAGGATTCTCCAAAGTTGCACATGCCATCACTTCTTTGCAAAAGAAGGGGATAAAGTTTGAATGGAAATCGAGGTGTGAAGAAATATTCCAGTAGTTGAAGAATCTTCTCACCAGTGCACCATTATTGAAATTTTCAGACCCAGTGTAACATCCCCAACCCTCCGATCGACAAAGAGGACGCCACCATAGAATTAACCATCCGGGAAACCGCCCCATGAACATGTATGTATATAAGATGCTAAAACAGAATGCTTTGAACTAGAACATGCATACATAATTATTTATCATACAGTGGAAGCAAAAACGCATTCATACAAGCATTCAACATGTTCATCATATTCATTAAACAATAAATATAAATACAGAGACAAAATAGTCAATATTACTTATCTCATAAAGGACTCATCCTGCAACCAGCTACGTCACTGCAACGTTCCACCCAACCATAGGCTAGTGTGCTCCTTAATCTCTTAGCAATGTTGCCACCCCTGAGATGGGCATGATTCCCCAAGGAATAAGGAACAAGCAGGCTTACACATAGCCAAGGATAACAAAACATGCCAAGCCACCACAGTTGGGTTTATCAGGCCATCCAGGAGCTGGGAAAGGCTAAATGCTAAGCTGGTGAGCCCATTACAGAGCTAGGAACACCTACACCAAAACTAGCCTGACTTCTAAGACACCCACACACACCCAACACAAGGAATCAATCCCTTCTCTGCTACACAGTCCCTTAGGCCCTTACTTCCCTTCCAGTGCTATTCAGGGGTTGTGGAGAAGAAAGCCAACCCTCTAGCTCTATCTGTGTGGTTTCCAAACACACCAGGTTTATCAAGCAAACCAAGCCCTCATCCTTACTCCCAACACAGTCCAAAGAACAACCATTACACACATGCAATCAACCAACAGTTATAGCTTGGACAAGGGAAAATGAATCCTGAGTCATTCTTGGCCCTATTGTGGTCAAAACAACTCCCAAGCAACTTACAGTAGTCCCAAAACATATCAGCAAGCACAGTTCGCAACGTGGGGAAAACAATAGTTCGTCCTGGACAACGAAGCCACCGGGAAGACTTACACAGACCGCAAATGGGGAAGGAAAATCAGCCTCACAAACTGTGCGTGAGGGAAATTTACACCAGATCCCAAATATGGATGGAAACACACCAGATTCCTCTTAGTGGAAAATGTGAATGACAGTGGAAACGACTCCTTCTCCTGGCTGCGTGAGGCTAAATAGGAAAGAAATCCTCTGCATGAGACACAGGATGTTTTTCCTTGCATGAGAATGAGTGACCATCCAAAATGGCAAATGGAAAGTGCGGGAGTGCTTACAGCACCGTCGTGGAGAGAGTGGAATGATGGATGCAGTCGTTCCTCTGCCCAATGTGAGGTTCAATTCGTTGGTGGAGTGTGAGTGTGGGCAAGGACTGACAATCCTGCCACACTCAACTCCCCATCAATAACTGCCTCAACTACTCAGTAGAACATTAAAATGGTAGTTGGATAAGACAAGGGAAGATGGGAAAATCAAACAGGGTGGTGACACATGGATTTTTCCCCATTGGTTCAAGGTTTGACAATTCCCCCCCCCCCCCTTATCCTTGGGAAAATCATGCCCTTTTCATCATGGTTGCATTGACATAGCTGGTTGGGGTTCATTTTAATTAAAGATGCATATTTACATGATGACAAAACTTAATATATGCCGTATACCACAATACACCATCGGCAACAATTTCAATCACCAAACATAACACAACCAAATCGATGGTGGGGATTTTTCCTTTAGTTCCACACCATGATTCATTACATTATATACATCATGTACATTTAATGCAACAGGGTTAAAACTGGGGTGTTACACCTAGAGAAAGATTTTGTGGTGTGTACTGATGCATGCGGACAAGGGCTTGGAGGAGTCCTTATGAAAGACAACCACATGATATGTTACGAGTTAAGAAAGCTGAAGGAGCATGAGAAGAACTATGCCACTCATGATCTAGACCTTGCAGCAATAGTACATGCTCTCAAGATGTGGAGGCATTACTTGATGGGCAGAATATTTGAGCTAAGGACAGACCATTGCAGTCTGAAGTATTTGTTTGATCAGCCTACTCTAAATGCTAGGCAAGCGAGATGGTTGGAGTTTTTATGTGATTTTGATTTCTAAATCAAGTACATAAAGGGAAAAGAGAATAAGGTAGATGATGCACTCAGCAGGAAGGTGCAGGAAATGCATGTGGCATCTCTTAGTATTTTCCAATCAAATTTGAGGCAGCAGATTGTTAACCATACTGCTGGAGATGAATTGTATGAGCAGGTAAAAGACAAACTGCAACAGCAAAGTCTTGAGAAGAGGTATGAGGGATATAAACTGGAAGAAGATGGAATTCTTACTTATAAAGGTAGAATTTATATTCCAAATGTAGCAGAGTTGATGAGAGTTGTTATGGATGAAATCCATCAAGCTCCGTATTCTGGTCACCCAGGATACCAGAAGACAATTGCTACCGCTAGAAAACAATAATTTTGGCTAGGAATGAAAAAGGACATGGCTGAATACATTTCAAGGTGCATGAAATTTTAGCAGGTAAAGGTTGAGCATCAACACCCAACAGGTTTGTTGCAGCCTTTGCCAGTTCCAAAATGGAAATGGGAAGTTATTTCCATGGATTTTATTACAGGATTGTCGATGACTTGGAGACAACATGATTCCATCATGGCTGTGGTGGACAAGTTGACAAAGGCAGCGCATTTTATACTCGTGAAGTCTACGCATAAGACTGATGACATTGCAAAGATATTCATGAAGGATATTTTCAAATTGCATGGATTGCCTAAGGCAATAATATCCGATAGAGATGTCAAGTTCACTTCCAATTTTTGGAAGGGGTTGTTTGCAGATTTGGGTACAAAGCTAAACTTCAGCACTGCATACCATCCTCAGACAGATGGGCAGAAAGAGAGAGTTAATCAGGTGCTTGAAGATATGCTTTGCATGTATGTGATGGACAAAACAAATAAGTGGGAAGATTACTTACACTTGGTAGAGTTTTCTTATAACAATGGATAGCAGGCATCCTTGGGGATGAGTCCGTATGAAGCTTTGTATGGAAGAAGGTGTAGGACACCACTGACTTGGGATAATCCAGTGAATAGGGTTGTGCTTGGTCCAGAATTGCTCAAGGAGATGAGGCATGAGGTTGTAAAGATCAGGCAAAATATGAAAGCAGCATAGGACAGATAGAAAAGCTATGCAGATAAGCATAGGGTGAACAGGGAGTTCAGTGTTGGGGATCATGTTTACCTCAAAGTGAGGGCAAAGAAGAGTTCCTTGAAGATTGGAAGTTGTGCCAAGTTGTCACCAAGATATTGTGGACCGTTTGAAGTGCTTGAAAGAATAGGGCCAGTTGCATATAGACTTGTATTGCTTACTAGCACTAGAGGTCATAATTTTTTTCATGTTTCTTTGCTTAAGAAATATGTACATCATCCTAACCATGTGATAAATTGGGATGTGATTCAGGTGGAACCCAAGGGAGAGTTCCAAATCGAGCCAATGTGCATCCTCGATAGGAAGGTCACAATGCTTTGAAACTGAACCATAGGGTAGGTAAAGGTGCAATGGGAGCACTATGGGCTTGAAGAGGCTACGTGGGAGCTGGAGGATGCCATGCGATTGGCACATCCATTTTTGTTTGATTCTGCGGAACACTGAGGCGGTACTAGAGTAGCATTTTGTTCAATTTTGTAAAGCACTGAGGACAATTCTATTTAAGGGGGAGAGGAATGTAACACCCCGGTGTTGACCTCGTTTTTTTTAAAAATGTATATGATGTACATATTGTAATTAATCATGGTGTGGAGCTAAAGGAAAAATCCCTACCATCGATTTGGTTGTTTTATGTTTCAGCGATTGAAATCGTTGCCAATGGTATATCATGCTATCTGACACAGATTAATTGATTTTTCCTAAGGATAAGGAGGGAAATTATTTAACCCTTGGGAGCCATTGGGGAAAATCCAAGTGTCATTTGATAAACCCTTTTAACTGTCACCTTCCTTTTGACTTACTCACCTTTCCTTGTCTTAATCAATCAACTACCACATTAAAACCTCTGATGTTAGTTGGGAAGTTATTACTAGGCAGTGGTGTGTGGTAGGACTGTCAGTGCTTGCCCACATGCACACTCCACCAGCAGACTTTTTCACCCTCACGTGGGCATTCTTGCATTCTTACCCATCCTCATGCAGAGAGAGTCATTCTTCTCCTTAGGAACATGTCTTGTCATTTTACCGAGAGAGAGCTGGGAGAGTGACCTCACATGCATGATTTTGTTGTGTGTGTGTGAATTTCGTGGTTGGGGGGATTTTGTTGTGTGTATTTATTGTCATTGTGGGTATGACCATGGGAATTCACCTCCATGTGGGTTGTTTTTCCTTCCTCACGCAGCTGAGGAATCGATTGCCGTTGGTTTCCCCATGATTTTGGTTTGTTGTGGGTTCATTTTACGTTTTTGGGTTGCTGTGGATTCTTATTGAGTCATTTTGGCCATCATAGGGCCAAGAACGACTCAGGAATCGAATTTCCCAGTCATGGCTGTCTATTACCCAAATTTTCACCTCAGTTGTTCTGCGGTGTTTGGTTTTCTTCCCCAGAGCTGTGAATTGCTTGTTTTGCTGTGTGTATGCAGTGGTTGGTCTTTGGATTATGTTGGAGTGGGAATGAAGGCTTGGTATGCTTGATAAAATCGGTGTGTTTGGGAGCCACATAGATAGATCTAGAGGGATAGCTTTCTTCTCCACAACCCCTGAATAGCACTGGAAGGGAAGTCAGGGCCCGAGGGACTGTGTAGCAGAGAAGGGACTGATTCCTTGTGTTGGGTGTGTGTGGGTGTCCTAGAAGTTAGGCTAGTTTTGGTGTAGGTGTCCTTAGCTCTTTAATGAGCCCACCAGCTTAGCATTCAACTTTTCCTAGCTCACGGATGGCCTGATAAACCCAACTGTGTTGGATTGGCTGATTTGTGTACCTTTGGCTATGTGTGAGCGTGCTTAGTTCCCTATTCCTTGGGGAATCATGCCTAGCTTGGGGGTGGCAGTGTTGCTGAGAGATTAAGGAGCACACTGCCCTATGGCTAGGTGGAACATTGCAGCGACGTAGCTGGTTGCGAGACAAGTTCTTCATAAGATAAGTATTCTTGTGTTCAATCTATGCAATCATATTAGATGTTTAATGAATTATGATGAACATGTTGAATTCCTAAATGTATGTTTTGCTTTCGCTGTATGCTGAATAATTATGCATCGTTGCATGTTTTATTTCAAAGCATTTCAGTTTTTATGTATGTACATGTTCATGGGCCTAGTTTCTCGGATAGTTAATGGTATGGTATCATCCTCTTCGTCGGTCGTAGGGTCGAGGACGTTACACCCCAGGTGTGTGAAAGGCGGAAACATTTTTTGGCACCGTTGCCGAGGATAAATCTTTTTATTCCTGGAGTACAACTTTTGTTTTATTCCTTTTTTTTTTTCTTTGTTTGATGAATTCTTAGAGTAGATATTTACTTTTCATCTAGGGACTGCAATGACTTTTTTTAGTTTTTAGTTTTACAAAGAAAAGAAAAAAATAATTTTTGTGAAAGATTTATAAATGCTTAGTTTTTCACATGGTGACTCCATTGAAGTGATAAAACCCTGTTATCTCATAAACTTGTGAAGTTTTGTTGTATGTAGATGAGCCCATGCGACATATTAAAACCTTTAAATCTCATCACTTGACAGGTCCACCTATTTAGTACAAGGTTTAACGGTTATATCAAATGCATACTATTAATTTTTGATATGGATGAATTAAAGGAGCAGTGTGGTGCCCAGATAGCCGGACTTTTTCAGCCTATTGATTTCTCAAACATCCTGGGTTTTCCTAACTTTGGTCATGGTGTGGGTGATGTATATAAATGGCTTCAAGTCTTTCATGGAAATTATGGTGATTTGGACATCTGGCATGTCAAATCTTTCCGTCAGTCGATGGCTGACTCCAATGTGCTTTATGAAGACAATATGATGGAAATGTTTGCTCGTACTTTTTAGGGTGAGGCATTTTGTTGGTTCTATCAGGGACTTTCTGATAAATGTATAACCTCATTTCTAAGCTTCCTTTGGATGTTTTTAGAGAAGTGGCATGATGGTAGGGGTAGTATGAATTGTTTGAAAAGGTTCCTTGAAAATATCTTTACCTTCTACCTATCTGGGATAGAGTATCACATGGAAACATATGATGGACCTTTCGCCATGATACAAAGTATTGAAGACTTGAAATCACTTCTTGAACATTTAAATGAAGAAGAGATCCATGATACTCCCATCAAAGAACTTCCTCATAGTTATTTAAGAAAGGAAGAAATTAAGAGGCTTATTAAAGAATATGAGGTATCTCTCAATACACAGCAAGATTCTGAAGATGGGAACATCCGTGACAATCACGTTAAAGAGTTTCTTGAAGAACCCTTATTTGGAGACATGGTTGAAAACAATCCTCGGTATCACTTTAACAGAAAATAATAAATATTTGGCAAAACTAGAGGAACCCATTAGGAAACACATCCCGAGTGATCCCATTGAATATATCCATAAAGTTTCCTTGATTGAAGATAATATTGAAGATCCTCTTCATGATATCATAATAGAAACTATTGAAAATTTGGAGTGTTCCCATGATTTTATTGATAAAAATCACAGTTTTTCTCTAGATTTACCTCAAGAAGAAACCATTACAGAAGCCTATAAAGAAACTTATGATAAGATCAGTATGGTGTGTGATGACACTAGACCTTGTTCTCCACATGTTGATAAAGGTTTGAAAAGTTTATTATTTCCTTGTAACATTTTTGAAGCTAAATATTCTAAAGAAGATTGTTATGAATACAAGGAAGACATGTATAGGAAGGAGCATGATGCCATGGATGAAGAGTCCCACACATATGACATGAATGGGAGTGTGTTGGGAAAAAAAATTGTATTGAATAGTTTACCGAATATTTAATTATTAACCGGGGTTTGTAAGCTTAGAGTTTCTACAAAATATATGCAAAGGCAGAAAGATTCCTAAGGTGTCGTGGCAATATTTTAACAGACATAAATCAAAAGATCTTTTAAACAAGAAGCAAAGACACCTAAGAATTCGATAGCTTAAGATGATTAAGCTAGAGGACCAAGCTAGTGTAGTATTCAGCTATACTACTCTACTTTATACATACTTGATGTAAAATGAAAACAAGATAGCAAACTATCAACTTCGAAAAATACAAAGGAAGATTTATACAATTACATCAACCAAAATATTGAATTAAGAATCTATATGGCAATTCAGACTAATTACACTCTCTTGTATTGTTTTGGGGATAAGCATTCACAGTGACCGGGACAGGGGTAGGAGGAGAGTCAAAGTGGCTTTCAAATGAGGTATAGAATCTAAAGAGAATTAAGTCTAAATTTACCTCTATGAATATATGTAAACTAAGGAATGTCCAGTTGCAAGTGATGGTAAACATAGTTCCTTTGTACCATAAAAAATTATTAACAATGCAAAAGAAAATACCTAACTAAGAAAACCTAATGATGATATAAATTCTTATTAAGAACCATCTAATCTGAAAAGAACACTCCTATATCTACCAATTATAATTAAATTTAAACCACACGTACAAAAATAGAATGAATTCAAACTAATATAATCATATGGTAAGAAAGCTTAAAGGCTTAATAAACACTCTAAATAATTTAATTACATACTCTGAAAAGAAGTATAATTACTGTCTAACTATCCTTAATCGAAACCTGCTCAAAGAAACTGAAGAAACAAACCTAAATTACGTAAATTATGCTAAGGACTGTATAAAAGACTGAACAACAGGTTGAAATGGTAGTCTGTATAACGAAGAAAACGGACTGTCTGTATGACATGATGTATACAAAAATACTTAAAAATTTGAAAAGTTAATTGATCTAAATGATTTCGGATCAGATGACCTATGCATGCACTTAACTAAGATGTGAATACAGGAATTTAAATCTAATTAACAACTGCTTCACATACAATTACGATTCATAACTCAAACCTATTCACCCTACAAGATAATACAATTCATAATTTAAAAGCATTACTATCTAATGTAATTAAAAAGGGACTAAGGATTGAATAAATTCATAGCATACTAAAAACTAACATAATTAAAACTAACTATGATTACATCCTATAATACTGAAAGAAATCTATTCTATTAACATTGAATCAAATGATAAACTAGAAATACATAAAAAAGAATTACAACCGAGTTTATATGCAAATACATCAAAAGGAAATTGTGGTCTAGTCTATATGGAAATGCATAAACAGAATTACAATTTAATCTATTTGCAGATGCATCAAAAGGAATTTACAGGTTAGTCTATATTATATGCACAGGAATCACAATCTAGTTTATGTGAAAATGCATCAAAAAGAACGACAATCTAATCTATATGCAAATGAATTACAATCTAATCTAATAGACTGGAACTGTAACAAAAGAACGACAGTCTAATCTATACGCAATTGGTTTCCAAATTGAAACGAAAGGCTACATAAGCATCATATCTTTAAAATGAAATCTAAGCTATAAGCATCATAAGACTAGAAATGAAATCTAAGCTACAGAAACAATATAAACAATTGCAGAAATGAAACTACATAAACCATATGCTAATTTACGAAGAAGGGAAAGAGACTATATGAAAATAAAAACTTTGATTGGCGGGGGGCCCTCCCAACAAACAGATTTATAGCCTACTACGTGTTAATGGAGCACGCTAAAAAATAGTCTAATAGAACTTTTCCATTAAAAATAAACAGTCTGACTTTACATAAACTGGCTGAATTAAGAACTACTTCTACTTCTCTAACTCTATCTCGCATACAAGCGTTCTCATATATATAGTTTTTAGAAAGCAATCAAATCGAACCTTTAGTGGTCGACTGCTCTTCTAGGATAACTCAACCATTATTACAATTCATTGTTTTAACGCCAACACACAGTTGCTCTCCTTCCTTATCGCGATTTGGTTTCCATCGGCATGGAGTGGATCCCTTTTTCTAGCATTGTGATATATGCTGGAAAAATTCCAAAATGAGGCCCATGCTAATGCTTCAACAGGTGGAAAATCGGTGGTTTCCAATCCACTCCATGCTTAAATGCTGGAAAATCAATCAGTCTAAATGCGCGGTTGGTTCGGAGAGCTATATGACGAGCTGGATATGCTATGTGCATATCTAGTTGAACGTGCGTCTGTGTGTAAACTTGCCCCAAAAGGTATGTTCTACAATTAAGAATAATTCTATTATCAATTACATCAGTAAATCATTAGATTCACTCATTAAAATAGTAAAATAACCAAGAATAAATCAATCTAAAATAAATCCAAAATAAAGTCATACCTGAGCTGAATGGTAATTCGTATGATGCAAAAACGCCAAAATGACAACAAAATATTCATTAATACATAGGGTTTTTAGCTCAAAAAGGGTAACAAAATGGGGCTCAACATACCCCTAAACCAAAAGGATGCCAAGTCCCACTGGTACAAGGTAAGAGATATCATTGGGAAGAAGGCAAAGCTGTGCTAGCAGCTTCCTTCGACCTTGAAGAAGATGACTTATATTTTAGCTTTTTATCTTGTGCCTTCAAGAGGGCATGTCTTCCGTGCTGATCCCTTTGTGTTGTATTGACAGTGTTATGAAGATATTCAATAGACTTAATCTGTAACTGTAATACCTTGTTTTCTTTGCGATGCTCTGAGATTAATTTGACATATGCCTCATTCTTTTTTGTGATCTGTGTCAACTTAGAGGTTAGCTCTACTATTGTTGGGTGCTGTGGTTGACATAGTGCAGGGGACTGGTTGCAATCCCGCAAGGCATCCTCTTCTTCAGTCAGCTTTTCAGCCTCGGCATATGGAAGTTGATTATCAGGGTTTACATCCGGAACAGGGGTAGAAATCTCTTCTTGAGCAGCGTCATTAAGAAAATCAATTGAAAGATTGGCCAATGTATATAAAGGAGAATATGAGTCAGGCATATTTTTTCTAGTCAGACTATCTGTATGTCAGGTTGGATGCTTGACTACACCATGGGCTAGACATGAGGTTGATGACTGGTCTGTGCAAATTCCACCTTCCGTTTCCTAGTACAGGTTCATGACAGAGGTATGAATTCAACAGGAAAAACAGGGGAAGACTGTGTAGATGGGCTTGGTTCTAATATATCATCATCTAGATGAACTATGTTAGGGTTTTTCTTCCCTGTTGATGGAGATGGACTAGAGTATTAGCCATGAGAATGTCAGGGGAACTTGCGAATATTCAAATGAGAGTTAAGGACCTTGAAAACAAAAGTATCCCATGTCTGGTTTTGTTCTTTAAGCTGATCAAGAATGATAAGTTTTATGATACTATGATGGTATAGGCTGTTCTTGGGGTGCAGGGTGTTATTCCGAACCAAGTTCGACATTTTCTCAATACTCCGCAGAAAGAAAAATGGGAAATTCAAATATTTCTAATCCACAAAGTGAGCCAATAGATGCAAATGACAAGATTTAAAGAAACTGAACTTACCCTTGCATGTAACTAGGTGGATAATAAATGTCAATGGATTGAGATATTATGGTTTGATCCAACTATGGTGAAAGCCTTTGCTGCCTGATACATGATGGCATTCAAGTTTTGGTGAAAAATTGTGCGACACTCTAGGGACAAACCAATGCTTGTGCCAGCATTCTCCATCTCTAGGAAGGCTTGGTATCCTGGGCGATTGATTCCTCAGTTACCGAAAAAACTAAATGGTCAACCCTGGCTTCTCTGCCATCGAAACCCATTGCGAACAGTAATGATATGTCCTCGTCAAAACCATGCAACTAGTGTAGAAAAGGGTTCCAGCCTGCACGAAAGAAGATTTCACGATAGTCTCTAAATTCAGGTATCCAAAAGAGGTCCTGATAAGTCACTAGTTTGAAATGGTTTGGCATGGTGAAGCCAAGGTGATGAAACAAGGCTCTAGGAGAAATATGGGGAAAAAGTTGGTGATGGGATTTTATAGTAGTAACGGTCATACAGAAGAATAGAAAGGATTAGTGTCATATTTAAAGCATGCCACATTCAGTTGATCAAATGATCGTGTGGCCAGCCCGACGTATTTTGGATGACTGTGCCATTATGACAACCCTTAAAACATGTGCCATCAAAATGCAACTTCTAACGAGTTCATAAGGTTTTTAGTTCATTCAACCCTGTCCAAATTAAACTTTGGACAGGTTGAACATCAACTTAATGCAAACATATGACCATGCTGATTACCATAATCCCAATTTTAACGAAAAGATTGATCATGTAACGACTTATGCATACAAGTGAAAGATATTTAGCAGTTTATACGTATGAATGAAAAATGAGATGAGGTGGTGACATCATAATAATGATTAGAAAGTACCCTAAGATATTTTCAAGCCTAAATGAGGATAAAATAAAATCATATTAGATCAAGATCATACCAAGTCATAAATCAAAATTTAGTAAAAAGTACCTTTATGGATATGATTTTTAATAATGATGATATGACTCAGCTAACTTTAATCATAGGAAAAATATCATCGTGCGTATTCAAAACATCATTTGGCTATTTGTTCCATTATTCAACCCTTCATATGATCCTTGGTATCATTCTTCGTATAATCCTTCATATGAATTTCCTGTAAGAAAATAAGTTTTGCTTGATCAATTAGACTATTGGTAATCATAAAAATTTTCTAAGCTTCAAACCTTCAAGGAGATCGCATGAACACAATTACTTTAATGATCTTTTTTTATTTATTGTACTTCCCTAATTTTTAAAGAAATAAATTGTCATTTTTATAAATGGGCAGACAGTCTAATACTTCGCCCCAAACTAGAGATATGGCGTGTCTACAAGCCATACAAGAAAATTCAGTGGTTTCCAACTATAAGATAAGAAAGTTCAGTCATACAATTATAGATAGGTGAAAATAAAAAAGTAACATATGCATGGGAGGATTTAGATAGACATATATAAAAGAGTGCTCAAATGTATAGATTCATTATTTACCATGTAAATGAAGAAATAAAAGAAGAGTCCCAGGGAAAACTAGTCATCCTTGCCTTGTTGTAAATATATCTTTTCCTTTAAAAAAAAATTCTGTCATATTTGTAAGAATCTACTGCTATGGGTCCCATTACTAGGATAAACAAATCCTAGTTATTGATTGAATTCAGATTATTAGGTCCAAGTCCATCTTACAGTGATTCTTTAATGACATAAAAAACAATAGGCCTAAACATATTTTATTGTTAACACATGTGCTTAGATGTGCATTATCTAAGCTATTTACCTGATATTGCCCCGCTGCCAGCGAGCCTGTTCAGTACCTCGACGGGTTTACTTGCATCTATAGAACTTCCTTATTGCTAGATTGTTACTCAGCATTGACCCGCTACCAGCAAGCATGTTCAGTACCCCGACGAGTTTGCCTTGTATAAAGATAGGAAGTCGATTGGTACTAGAGTTTGCTAAGCCTTGCTAAACACATGAGTAAATTTTTTTAAAAATGGGCTTAATCATAGATCATGTCAAAAGAGAATAACTGAAAGGTGTTCTCAGGCCTTTTAGTTCATTTTCTTTATAAAATATAACGTTCCCCATAAGCATAAATTCCACTTATCCTAGAGTATTCTCAAAAATATTTTAAAGGTCAAGTTTTGATAACAAGCGTAGATGTACTAGTAATCTCTAGGTATTAAAAATATTGAAGAATATGATAACTAAAATAATTATTTTGAGCACTTGATTGAAATAATCAATAATATACATATCTAAATCAAACCATCATGTATAAAAGATAACAAATTCATCAAAATAGATGGTTTGAGAATCAAATTTTCAGAATCACAACAAATGTATAGTAGGAAAAGACCCACCTATAATTAATTTTTTCAAGACCATTTATTAGATGATTGGTTTTATTCTAAAATCATAGAAGAAGAGTCCCTTAGAATTAGACAGGACTCTTGTTTATTCAAAAAACACATCTACATATATATACAAATGATAACAACCCAAGGCAACTTTTAAGGATTAGGTACAGGAGGGAGAGTATTTAGGGAGGGAGGATCAGCTTCTATTCTAGCAAGGTTCACTCAGGTCCCTTGAGGGAAAAGGTGATGTCCTGTACAAATATAACATGTGTAAACTTTGAATGGACATTCTTGTGGGGGATGTTTAGCTTCACATTTTGAGCAGAAGATGGTCCTTGCTGATGAATCTTCTTTCTTTTTCTTTTGGTGAGTTGGGTTGTTGAAGGGAGGATTTTTCTGAGGCAAGACTAAGGTGTCCCAATGTTATTTTTTAGGGGAGATATTCCTCCCATTGGCCATGATCCTATTGGACCCTATATGAGAAGTAGACTCTACTTTGGGTGTTCCAATTTGTGAAATTACAGAGTCGTCAGGGAGTGATTTTATTTGGACAGGTTTAGCCAAGTTCGGGTCTCCTTCCAAAGAAGAAGTTGTATTGGGATTCTTAGAGGATTTTAGTAACTGATCTCTTGAAATGTTTTCAAGAATAAGACCCTCAAATATTCCTGTCAAATTATCGTCCATGGCTTTTTCGATAAGACTTCTTAAGAGAGTCTCCTTTAGATCCCTAGACAGGTAATTTCCTATAGGTGTTTTTTTTTGGTATATTTTTACTAAGTAAACAATGGGGAGAGCTATGTCCCTGTAATTATCTACTCTAAATATACTTAAGAAAAATAAATCAAGATTTGCATAAAATGATCACACTTGTACAAAAAGGAACAACAAGGATTTGGGGAGACCCACTAAAGTGGATGCGTCAGGCTGTCACACTATGGAAATTCCGTAGTGAATTCATTTTTGTGTCTTATCATTTCCTCTTCCCCTTGTTGTGTAATGTAAAGGGAAACCTATATATCCTTACCTATATAGACTTTGTACATGAAAAACTAAACTAAAGGGAACCTAGACTACTGCTGTTGCCGAGTTTGGGGGCGCCTGTTATAACAGATGCGCAGGTTCTTACCTCTCGTCTTACTGCTCCCCCGCCACCAACCTATCACTAAAATTCATAAGCAAATTCTATTTTTCTACCTTGCTGAACAATTCCCCAGCAACAACACCAAAATGTTGGGAAAAACATTGTCTTGAATAGTTTACCGAATATTTAATTATCGATCGGGGCTTGTAAGCTTAGAGTTGCTAAAAAATATATGTGAAGGCAGAAATATTCCTAAGGTGTCGTGGAAATATTTTAACAGACATAAATCAAAAGATATTTTATACAAGAAGCAAAGAATCCTAAGAATTCGACAACTTTAGATGATTAAGCTAGAGGACTAGGCTAGTGTAGTATTTAGTTATACTACTCTACTTTATACATACTTGATGTAAAATGAAAACAAGATAGGAAACTATCAACTTCGAAAACTAACTATACAAAGGAATATTTATAGAATTACATCAACCAAAATATTGAATTAAGAATCTATATGGAAATTCAGACTAATTCCACTCTCCTAGATTGTTTTGGGGATAAGCATTCATTGTGACTGGGATAGGGGTAGGAGGAGAGTCAAAGTGGCTTTCAAATGAGGTATAGAAGCTAAAGGGAATTAAGTCTAACTTCACTTGTACGAAGATATGTAAACTAAGGAATGTCCAGTTGCAAGTGATGGTAAACATAGTTCCTTTGTACCATAAACACTTATTAACAATGCAAAAGAAAAGACCTAACTAAGAAAAAATAATGATGATATAAATTATTATTAAGAACCATCTAGTCTAAAAAGAACACTCCTATATCTACCAATTATAATTGACTTTAAACCGCACGTACAAAAATAGAATGAATTCAAACTAATATAATCATATAGTAAGAAAACTTAAAGGTTTAATAAACACTCTAAATAATTTAATTACATACTTTGAAAAGAAATATAATTACTGTCTAACTATCCTTAATCAAAACCTGCTCAAAGAAACTGAAGAAACAGACCTAAATTACGTAAATTATGCTAAGGACTGTATAAAAGACTGAAAAACAAGTTGAAATGGCAGTTTGTATAATGAAGCAAACAGACTGTATATAGAAATACTTAAAACTTTGAGAAGTTAATTGATCTAAATGATTGTGGATCAGCTGAACTATGCATGCACTTAACTAAGATGTGAATACAAGAATTTAAATCTAATTAACAACTGCTTCACATACAATTATGATTCATAACTCAAACCTATTCACCCTACAAGATAATACAATTCATAATTTAAAAGCGTTACTATCTAATGTAATTTAAAAAGGGACTAAGGATTGAATAAATTTAGAGCATACTAAAAACTAACATAATTAAAACTAACTATGATTACATCCTATAATACTGAAATAAATCTATTCTATTAACGTTGAATCATATGATAAACTAGAAATACATCAAAAAGAATTACAACCCAGTTTATATGCAAATACATCAAAAGGAAATTGCAGTCTAGTCTATATGGAAATGAATAAACAAAATTACAATTTAATCTATTTTCATATGCATCAAAAGGAATTTACAGTTTAGTCTATATGCAAAGGAATCACAATCTAGTCTATGTGCAAATGCATAAAAAAAAACGACAGTCTAATCTATATGCAAAGGAATTGCAATCTAATCTAATAAACTGGAATTGTAACAAAAGAATGACAGTCTAATCTATATGCAACCGTTTTCCAAATTGAAAGGAAAGACTACATAAGCATCATAACTTTAAAATGAAATCTAAGCTATAAGCATCATAAGACTGGAAATGAAATCTAAGCTACAGAAACAATATAAACAATTGTAGAAATGAAACTACATAAACCATATGCTAATTTATGAAGAAGGGAAAGAGACTATACGAAAATAAAAACTCTAATTGGCGGGGGGGCCTCCCAGCAAACAAAGTTACACCCTACTACGTGTTAATGGAGCACGATAACAAATAGTCTAATAGAACTTTTCCATTAAAAATAAACAGTCTGAATTTACATAAATTGGATGAACTAAGAAATACTTCTATTTCTCTAACTCTATCTTGCATACAAGCATTCTCTCATATATAGTTTTTAGAAAGAAAGCAAGTCGACCCTTTAGTGGTCGACTGATCTTCTAGGATAAGTCAACCATTATTACAATTCATTGTTTTAACGCCAACACACAGTTTCTCTCCTTCCTTGTCGCGAGTTGGTTTCCATCGGCGTGAAGTGGCTCCCTTTTTCTAGCATTGTGATATATGCTGGAAAACTTCCAGAATGAGGCCCATGCTAATGCTTCAACAGCTGGACAGTCGACGGTTTCCAATCCACTCCATGCTTAAATGCTGGAGAATTAATCAGTCTAAATCTGTGGTTGGTTTGGCGAGCTATATGGCAAGATGGATATGCTATGTGCATATCTATCCGAATGTGCGTCTGTGTGTAAACTTGCCCCAAAAGGTATGTTCTGCAATTAAGAATACATCTATTAGCAATTACATCAGTAAATCATCAAATTCACTCATTAAAATAGTAAAATAATCAAGAATAAATCAATCTAAAATAAATCCAAAATAAAGTCATACCTGAGCTGAATGGTAATCTGTATGATGCAAAGACGTCAAAATGACAACAAAATATTCGTTAATACATAGGGTTTTTAGCTCAAAAAGGGTAACAAAATGGGGCTCAGCAGAGTGATGACTATTGGAATTTCATAGATAATAAAACTTGTAAAGATCTTATTGAGAATCCCATCCATGATATGTCCAGCAAGGGGAGCGTAGATACCTCGAAAAATATTAGCATGGAATAGGAGCATTCATAATTTTCACATGACCATTCAGAGTCATATCATGCATGGCCACACAAAGGTATATATAATGAAGACATTGAGAAGCAGTGTTGTGAAAAGTCAGATGTGATGCAGCCAGTGGAATGTCAGTCTCAACCATATTCTTCACATATAGAGGTTCCCTATGATTTGGAGCTACTTGGGGCTTATGCAACGATTTATCATTTGATAAGCCCTGATGATCAGTATGATGATGTAGTCAGTCTGCTTCAGCTTTCCGATTGGTATATCAGTCCTATCCAGTCATGGATAGAAGTAGCCTACAGAAGCACATACCGGTTTGGGAAGAACTTTAATGACTTTATTCATGCCTATGATTTCCCATACAACCCGCCCATTTTGGATCATCACGCAGGTTTGCATTCTCTAAATAAAGTATCCTTACTTTGGCTGGTAACCAAAGACAAGGAAATTTTTTTTTACGTTAATAAAATGCTTAGGTGGTTACATTGGATTTCTGATTACACTTAACCCTTTTTTATATCATGCTTAGAGTAGGAAAATAAGCTCTTTAAAAGAGAGCATTTAATTTCCACATTTATGTTTTGTGCTTAGCTATGCTAAAACCTTTTTTTCATTAGTTAGTTACATTTATTTTGTTTAAATAAATCATCTTAATGGTTCATTTGGATATTATATAAAGCTTCTATTATTAAGGTTTTGTTTTCAAGTTGAGATGTTTTTACAGGGTGTATAAACCAGAGATTCTGGTTTTCTTGTATCCTCTCCTTGTCCTATGACCATATTGAGCACAAGTCCCTTAGTTGGAGCCAGATGTTACCACCTAAGTTGTACTTGGTGGTTTTATCAAGTGAGCCTGGTGAAACGAACAAAGATGATTTGTTTAGACTTCAGAAGACCTTCAGTTTTGCTTTTTGGGAAGTGTTTTTTTAATCTACCACATGTTCATACCCCCTTGGGGGAGTTGTAATAAAATGTTCTAGCATGGAAGTGTCTATAAAATACTCGGTATCTTGGTTTGTATTTGTCAATCTAATCATCCCAGAGTGTTTTTTCCCTTGGTTATTATTGGTTGTTGAATAAACGACTGATAATTTCTAAGTTTTTCACTCAATACCTCCAAAGTTGGGGTGGTCGGCTTCGCATTTAGGCCTATTGAGGTTATTAGAGTCTGTGTTTCAATGTATAAACATGCTAGTTATTATGGTCGAGTCATATGAACATCTGCTAAGTCCCCCTAGGTTTTGTTTTTTTTTTAATATTTAATTTTAATTTTTCCACAAAACTTAGGCTATTTTTTAATAGTCTAAATGGAAAAATTGGTCTTGTAATAAAAGTGAGGTTAAAAGTTAGATTCAATCATGGGGGTGCTCATTTTATAACTCAGAGAACTTGGTAAACCCATAAACCCACTTTTCCTAAGTTTTGAGTGATTTTTCCATCACTCAGGTGAGAAAATCCAAAAAAATCAAATATTAATTAATTTAATTAAAAATTAATTAAATAATGGAGAAAATCCAAATTCCTAATTCAGTGGATTTTGGTCCGATTTGAGTGAAATCGGTCTCATCGGTTTCAGATTGACCAGGATTTCCCATTCCTTGACTGAAGGCATGGATCAGGACTGAACTGAAGCTTAACAGGCTCATGCAGACCTAGGGGTTGCACCCTCCTTTCTATCCCCTCCAAATGTGTGGATCAAAGTGGGAGTTGTTTGATGGGTGGTTCAGTTTACTAAGTGAAGTGTCACTCCGATTTGTAGTTCCAATCTAGTTAGACTTAGTTCATCATCATATCAATCTTATCTTGACTCTCCATTAGCTGCAGTCTCTCCTTAAGTCAAGCATGCGCCCCTCTTTGCTAGTCTGGCTATAAATAAAGCAGTTTTTTCCTCTTCCAAGCTAGTTAGAGCTAGGAAGAAAGGCTTACTATTGTGTAATGTTGTATTGATAATCCTTTTTGTTGAAATAAAGAGAATCTTTGGAGGCTAAATTGTGGAGTACTTTTCATGTGTGGATCATCATTATCATGCTGCTTTTGAGGTGAACTACTATTTTTTAAATTTTTGCATAAAACAGTTGTATGCCTGAATGATTATTGGAATCATAGGAATAGATAATTGTAAGTAAGTTTACTTACTCCTATTTTTCTACATATGTTTGAATGAGCTAATATTTGCATGCTAAATAAGATTATTTTCATGCTATGTCATCTATTTATCATATGTACCTTCAGATTTAATGGTTTTGTTTGCAGGATTTGTTGTTTAGCTTGGAGGTTTGTCGTGATTGGAAGAGTTGTGGTCCAAGTTTGATTCCACTAGTTTTCCAATAAATATTGCGAAGATTGTGCCCCTCGGTGCTTCACTGACAAGTTTCTTTTCAAAATCTGTTTCAGCAACAAACACTTCTCTTTTCCTCTTCCTCCTTCAAAATTAAATTAAATCTTCTTGGTTACTTGGATTTTATATTTTAGATCTTCTATTTCAAAGATGATATCTTTCTATATCTGAACATATAGGAGTTGCATGCATATATTTATTTTTCATTTAAGAAAAATATTCAACTTCCTTTCTCTTTAAAAAACTAGATCTAGTAGTAAAAGTCTTTCATTTTTTATAAGCAGCTTTAAGCCAAATCAAAAGCTTCTTTAAAGTGAATAGTATTTATTTATTAAAATTTAAATCTAGCATCTAAAGTGCACATTTCATTGGCTTCCCCAAAGCTAGCCAAGATCCTCAAGAGGACTTGTCCTCTTGAGTAATTTTTGTCTTTTCTTAAAAAGTACTTTAACTTAGTCTTTTTTGGTAGTTTTTTGGGGGTTGTGCAAAGACACTCTTAAATTTTTTTTGGGAACTTTACACTAATTAAAGTTTTCTGGCTTTTAGCAGGTCCATCTGAAAAGAGGAGAAGGTGCTGTCCGAAAAGCAATTTTTGGGCCATTCGAAACCCCCTAGGGGTCTCCCCATCTTCCGTAATCATTATTGTTGTTCTTTGTAAGCCCTTGGGTTCGTTCGGTATAAGAACCAAGAATATTGTTTTTCAATTAATTTGCTTATTATTGTAACCCTTAATAATAAAAAACAAGTTTGAGTAGGCTCTTTCAAGCCAGCTCCCCATCCCCTGAGGGGGGATCCTACGTTTTGTGATTTTTGCACTTTTTCGCCTTTTTCTAGTTTTGTCTTGTATTGCAGCATTGTATACTTTGAATCATAATAATTTCAATATCTTTTACAAATTGAAAGTAATCATACTACTTACCCCACGACTTCCCGATTCACCCGAAAGGGGAAAGAGATGCATGGTAGGACTAATTAGATAACCTATGAGCTGTGTTTTGATGTTTGTTTTATTTGTTTATTTATTATCATATAAAATTAACCCCTCCTCACCTTCCCAATTGAGGTCCACTTGGACCGAAAGAGATTCTTGGAGGTTCTCTTTTTTTTTTAACAAAGAACACAGCTTAAAATTCTTAGAAAACTTATCAAGGATCCACTGTGTATGCTCTGCACTTGGATGTGGTTCATTCGATCAGTCAAGCTGCATCAAAAGCAATGTGAGTAACTAGAATAATTAGGATTCACTTTCCCCAATTAACCAGCTTAGGAAAAATTCCAACGCCTCGATTGAACCGTAAACGATGGAAAAATACCCAAAGGAAGTGGGAGCTACTGAACAGTGACCTCAAGGCGCTGATCTCTATTACATCCTAGTGGGTGTATTATGAACACAGTATCAAAGACTCCATTCATCCCACAAATTCCTTGTGGGTAACCATAGTGGTTGTTACTTTTGGACATACTCCAAGTACCCCCTGGGTATATATGGAGTCCCCCTACCTAATTTAATTAACTCATCATACATTAACATAAAATTTGACCAAGAACACTTGAAACACCCATTTGTATTTCAACAACAATCTCATTTGTGGACTCCATTATTGGCACTGATCTATTTGATATTATCATATGTTTCTACATTACTTCTTATCAAGTTTTTATTTCTATGCTATTGTGGTATAAAAAATCTTGCAAAGATCTTGTGTCAAATTCATTTGTCAAAATTCCTAAAAACTTACTCATTTAATACCATCATCATCTAAGTAACTAGCCTTAGTAACTCGTAGGGTCTACCCCCCTTGGCTTCGTCAGGATTTTTCCTAAACGGAGGAGTCAAGAACAAGGTGATGGCCTTGACTCGAGACTTTCCCCCAAGGACACACCGAGTGGCTTGAATATTTCTACCATGTCCCCCCACCAGGTGTGTGAAAGGTGGAAAAAAACCCCAACGTAGCCGTCCAACGAGAGGAATTTCCAAGCAAAATGGGAAACGACCCCCACCGATTGACTAGCAAAACCTGTGAGGAAAAAGTCAAGTGTTGTCTTCTGGCAATCTTGCTGGATGGGCGACCACCTGTAAGACACTAAGAAGCCATTTAACCTGGGTCTAGATATTCATCACCAGTAACATTTTTTGACTCACTAAAAGAAACCATTGATCCATCATGTTCCTCCTCTTATCTCAAGGGGGAGTCCCGTTAGTTTGGCCCATGGAACCAGCACCGTCGAGACCATTCTTGCGACCTTTTATATCGTCAGAAGGTCACACAGCCTCTAAAAATGACTTATATTCATACCAATATGAGCCAAATTTGCACACTGCACCATCCAGGCCCATGGCTTGTGCAAACCCGGATCCCTTCTCGAGAGGGTTGATTGGCAGTGGACCCATGTCCATCCCTCAAATCTTCACCAACATCCCTGTCGGTGGTCCTAGCATACCTGCGCTGACCATATTAAGTCAGCTACCCAATAGTAGTGGACCCACACCTATACCGACCATTCCCTTCATCCCACCAGTCATACCCAGGTGCAGTGGCCCTTCCACGACTGTGTCGGCTATCCCTATCATGGGAAGTCAGCTGCAGGTGCTCCCAGCCACATAGGGCCATCACATTCCTGTAAACCCCGATGCCATTTTCAGTCCTTCCTTCACTAACACTGGGTCTAACCTCCCTTTCATGGCTTGCCTAAACTTGCCTGATTTTTCTAGGTTAACCAACGACCCAATATTCCATCAAGCCCATTGGCCTCCCATGCCAATGAAACTCCCATCAAACATTCCAAATTTTGAGTGGAAGGTAGGGGAATTCCCTCAAAACCACATAATCACGTTTCACATATGATGCTCAACAAATAACATCGTATATGACTTGATCAGACTGAGACTGTTCCAATGCACCCTCACAGGTGCTGGAACCAAGTGGTACATTGAGCTACCCCAATCCAAGTACCCATATTTTAACTCCTTGGATTTTATGTTCCTGCAGTATTTCCAACTCTGCGTCAGATACGATGAAGGGGTGGAGATCTTGCTATCTTGCTGCCTGAATACTGTGACCCACATAACTGACCACATCCATGAGTGGCGGCAACGTCGTAGTTTGTGCAAGATACAACTTGATGATAGGATCTTCCTGGATTTGTTCCTAAAAACTTTGCTACCACCTATAGCAAAGGAGGTCGCATCCGAACATCCCCAATCCGAAGAGGAAGCCATATTAAAATCCCAGTGGTTTGATTTGATTTATGCTTAATCTAGATACCTTTATACCATCATTCCAGATGCTCCCCATGTAGGCACTTCTTACCGTGACGCGCCGGGGGCATCCCATGCCGTACATTGCATCATAGGCTCTATTTCCCATTAATCACAACATCATGTGACACCACCTATGATGCCACCACATCCAAGCAACACCCCTAGTGTTACCCACCCTAACCAAGCCCTTGACTATTCGAGGATGATGTCTCAGTCTGGAGCCACAACCTCGTACGTGCAACCCACGCCACAACAACATGACCATGTGCCAGTTTGGCTGGCACAACAATATTTGGGACAGATCACTAGATTTTTAGTACCAACTCCCCTGGTCTACTATGTGCCACCAGCAGAAGCTGCTATGACCCCCACCCCAGCCCTGCCACCACCCTTAGGACAAGTTTTTACCGAGCAAAACCATCCCAACCAACCAGCCCCCAACAACCAACAAGGGCCAGCCAAAAATAATCAAGCTAGGAATCGAGGCAACAACCAACCGCAAGGAGGTGACCAACAAACAAATCCTCCCAACAATGTCAGGGCAAACCGGCCAGCTCAAAATTCCCAACAACCAAACCAACCTAGATGCAATGCTCTGTTACACACAAATCAACCATGCAAACTATGTGACGTCTACGAGCACTATACACATGAATTCTCCTTCATGGGTCACGCTAAGAAGGCCATTCAAAATGAAGTTCAACATGGAACCAATGTGGCAGTCCTAGCTCAAACCAACCCGACACCACCAAGACATCCACCCATGGTGCTCCAAAACCTGTTACTGCTCCAAGGACTAGTAGAAACCGCACTTACTCTCCAACCCACCCCCACATCCCCTGTTTCACCTTCGCCAATAGAAATAGGTGTTCACCACCTGCTAGCCCTGACAAACAAATATGTCAATTTATAGACCAAGAGAAATTAGTATGGAGCCAACACTGAACCCACTGAACCATCAACAACTACCACGTGCAAAAAAACCAACATACCTCTTCACTTACCCCCTTTCCCTCCATGCCCCCCCATGCTATGGGTTTCCAACAATGCCAAGGCTAGAGCTATAGTGAGCTACAACATCATTGATGACTTGGCCCAAACACCTATGGCCATGTCTTCTCTTGAGGTACTTAAAACTTTCCCAACATAGTGGAAGGCTTTACTAGCTGCCCTCGATGTCATAGACCCCTTTGACTCAAAGTTGATCACTTTCGACACAGATAATGGAGATCCCCAGATACCATTGACCATTTCCTTCTAGATTACAGTATCCATTCGGAATTCAGTCATACACCAATGAATTGTTGACGAGGGGGCATCCACTTGTGTTATGTCAACCTTAGTCTAGAAAAAACTTGGGTCCCCGATCCTGTAACCATCCATCACTACTTTGCGGGCTTATGATGACCATCCCACAAAATCTCAAGGTATCCTTTTACATGTCCCCATAGCATTAGCCAAGAAAACAGTACTGATTGACATAGAGGTTTTCAATGCATAGTTGGACTATAACCTTCTCCTGGGAAGAAGTTATATGTATGCCATGAGATCCATAGCATCCACTATTTTCCATCTCATGATGTTCCCTCATGATAGGAAAATCATGACAGTTGACCAATTAATTTCTCATGATCCGCAAGGGCTAACGGTACCAGCCAATGTTATCCCTACAGTCGACACTACCTTCGATGACACATCCACCTCCTCATTATTGAATGTGGACCCTGGGTTGTTTTCCAACACCTCCATGATGGATTCCTTCCCCTTCGTGTCACC
This sequence comes from Pseudotsuga menziesii, assembly GCA_001517045.1. NCBI lineage: Eukaryota > Viridiplantae > Streptophyta > Pinopsida > Pinales > Pinaceae > Pseudotsuga > Pseudotsuga menziesii. The sequence goes on along the minus strand of LPNX010607170.1, from coordinate 747,500 downwards.
ACCACCAACACCAAACGAGACTGCGGATTTGTGCATGCTCTCATCCAGCACTTCTTCACCTAAAATTCAACCACATCCGCAACCCCAACAACAGCTGCAACATCATCTATAGCCGCAACCACAACCGCAGATGCAACATCATCCGTAGTCATAGCCGCAATATCAACCCCAGCCACAACCACAAATGCATCCCCAAATGTACTCACTAGGGAACTACTGGGGCTCCTTCCTAGTCCATACAATTCCCTTCATATTTCCCCCGCTTGGCATTGTAAGTAAGCCAGTAATGGCTACCTTAAACTTACCCAACTTCATATTAGGGATTCCTGTGTGGTACCTCAATCCACCAGGCCAACCTCTAATGCACCAAGTTGTGGTGACCTCTGTTCAACTCATTGCAGTCGAATCACGTCCTCCACCTTGCCTGCAAAAACCAACCACTACACCTGCACCTATCGTGCCCCACCCAAAAAGGGCCAGGGGAAAAAACGCGAAAGCAACAACTAAACCATGACAACCCCCTCCATGCATCGTGTGTGATGAATAGGGCCATGCAACTCAAAACTATCCTGAAATTCCCATGATCCATGAACATTTAGATTCCATGGATACAACAGAAAACATCCCCGTGGTTGAGCTCCCAAGTGGACCAACAAAGTAAAACAAGTATTTGAGGATGAACCATGCTTGTGCCCTTTGCAGATTGTATGGACACTATTCTCACCACTGCCAGGACTTGTCTGAGTTTCGAACAACCCTAGATAACCTTCGACAACATGCCCTTCAATTTGAGATCACTCCAATCGAAGAAATCCACCCCCAACTCCTTCTTCAGACACCATGTCCATCTATATGGTGTCCAGTTCCATAGACCCGCTTATCCCTGTAGTCACCGACAATCCCTCCAATTTTTCCCATCATTGCTTCCGCAACGATGAGGAGATACTTGAAGCCTTAACCGCTCCTGAATACCCTTGGGACGACATGCACCATCGCTTGTTCTTCATCCCCGAAGGACCTTTGTCGCTGTCGAATCATTTTTCAGTCGAGACCAAGGATTTCATTCATGGGAAAGTTGACTAGTTCAAAAAACCCATTCCGGCACTCAATGCTTTCGAAGAAGGGAACATCGCCAATATCTCACCAACCATTAAAATCAACATCTCAACCAAACCTGAGATCGTTGAATAGATCATGCCGGGGGCATCCTGCTCCTCTAAAGAAATTGCTTCCTACAAAGCGATCTTCCAAGAATTCCACGACATCTTTGCCTGGTCCTACACTGAAATGCCTAGGTTGGATATGTCCATTGATGAGCACCACATCGAAACATGGCCTCACGTAGTACCGATGCACCAAAAGCAATGACCTATCCATCCTTCCAAAGCTGCCACGATTAAAGAAGAAATTGAGAAACTGCGCACAACCGGCTTCATTTACCCCATTGCTTACATAACATGGGTATCAAATCCTGTTCCCATGAATAAAAAACAAGGTACCATTCACGTCTGTACAGACTTTCGTGATATGAATTTGGCATGTCCTAAAGACAACTTCCCAATGCCCTTCATTGATGCATGTGTCGGACATGAGGTCTTTTCCTTCATGGATGGATTTTTCGAATACAACCAAATTTATATCCGGAAAGAAGATCGTTACAAGACTGCATTTACAACCCCTTGGGGAAGATTCACATATTGACTAATGCCCTTTGGTCTAAATAATGATGGAGCCACCTTCCAATGCGCCATGACATATTGTTTCCATGATCTCATCCACATCATATTGGTCTACCTAGACGACCTTACCACTCGATCACGAAAGCGAGCACAACACATAGATGACTTGCAACAAGTCTTTTTGTGATGTCGCAAGTACAAAATTCACTTGAACCCCCTAAAGTGCATTTTTTGTTTCCTAGCAGGCCGTCTTCTTGGGTTCATTATATCCCACAAAGGGATAATGGTTGACCCTCTCAAATTTCAATCTATCCTTGATCTTCCTACACCATAGACTCTATGCCAACTACAAAGCCTCCAAGGCAAGGAAAACTTCCTTCTCCTCTTTGTACCAAAGTATGCTACAAAATCCCATGTATTAGTACGCCTGCTCTGTACCAATATTCCCTTCATTTGGGATCAACAAGCATAGGAATAATTTGATGCACTCAAACAAGCCCTGGCTTCCACACCATTACTCTTGGCACCAGACTTCACCTAAGACTTCATTCTTTATGTGTCGGCTTTGGAATATTCCATTGTTGGAGTCTTGGTCTAGGAAGACGATGCTAATCATGAGCACGTAATTTATTATGTCAGCCAGAAGCTGACAGGTCCCCCACTACGATATTCACTCGAGGAGAAACTAGCCCTCGCCCAAAATTTGCGCCACTACATTATTGCAAACCATACCCGAGTAGTGGTTGATTCCAACCCAATGTAGTACCTCTTGATTTGTCGCCTCCTACAAGGCCGCACGACCAAGTGGGTAGTCGTCCTCCAAGAGTTCAACTTAGATTTTTTTTCCCCAAAAATCACAAAGGCAATAGCACTGGCCGTGCTCATGACATATCTGGCCCCATTGACCATGTCACCACCACCCAAGGATGACCTCCCTGATGAATTCCTATTCTCTGTATCCACAGAAGACCCATGGTATGGGGGAATCCTTCTGTATTTACGCACCCAGAAGTTCATAGCTCACTTAAACCACAAAAATAGGTGACGCATTCGAAATAAAGTCCCTCACTATCTTCTTATTGGAGATATTTTATATCATCAGGGAATTGATACAATCTTATGTCGTTGCCTCACCCATGAGGAGGCCGAGAAAGTCCTTAACGGCTGTCATAGTGGAGCCTGCGGTGGCCACCTTTCAGTTCTACAAATTGCCCAGAATATTCTACATGTTAGATACTTTTGGCCTTCCATATTCACTGATTGCATAGAGGCAGTCAAACACTATTGCAGCTATTAGCTCTTTTCCCCAAAGGAAATAACCCCCCCTACACCATGTAGTCACAGTCGGTCCCTTCTGCAAATGGGCAATTGACTTCATGAAAATCAACCCTACCTCAGCCAATGGTCATAAATATATCATTGTGGTTGTGGATTACTTCACTAAGTGGGTCAAGGCCATTCCCACGTTCGATTGCAAAAGTGAAACAGTGGCACATTTCTTCTTTAACCATGTCATTTCATGATTTGGTGTTCCCAAACAGTTGGTCTCGAACCATGGCAAACATTTTGAAGATGTTGTTTTGACTAAGCTTTCAACCATGTTGAAATTCGAGCACTAGTACTCATATTCCTACTACCCCCAAGGAAATGGACAAGTTGAATCAGTCAACAAAATCATCAAAAAAATGCTCCAAAGGATGCTAGGAAACCATAAAACCAACTAGCACCACATGCTAGTTTATCGCACATCCATAAAAACTGCCACTAGTTTCACCCCTTTCCATTTAGTACACGTTGTTGAACGATAAGAGATTTTACGCTTAACATCACCAATAAGTCACTTGTAGCATAGTATTCTCCTTTTTTGTTTTACTCATTTTTTGAAGTGAGTCTTACATGTTGTTTCCTTGACTACTCCAGATGGATCCTACCTCATGTCAATACATTGGATTTCCTGACGGAGCAAGAAGATGGTCTACAAATCTCGCCTCAGCTGCATGGGTCATCTACTCCTTATCACATGAGTTGATCCACATTGACGAAATATGTGTGGGCATTGCAACCAACAACCAGGATGAATATGATGGTGTCACTAGCCTCTTGGCCACCGCCCTCTAGTTGGGTATCCGCCATCTTGATGTCTTCTTAGACTCCCAGCTGCTTGTCTCTCAGTTGAACACCTATTACTGGGTACGTGATCTCTACCTCTTTAGAAAATTCCTGTGCACTAAACAGATGGTTAGAAAATTTCAATCCATCACATTCACACATGTTCCTAGGAACCTCACTAGTGTAGCAGATCAAATGGCCAGTGACATTCTAAATTGGCATATTCATCATCGCACATAGGAAGCATATAGAAAATTGCATCATGCATCATCACACATAAATATGCATACACATGTAAAAATACATCATCTAGGAATTTCATTCATATCATCATAAAAGACTCACATATAAAAATCATGAAAGCACATCCACGTGTGTCAATCTATATATATATATATATATCGTATGTCCAAATATGTCCAGTACAAAATGAGAAGCTACATATGCTTTCTCGGTTGAATATACATCGTGATACAAAATCCTAAGTGCACCAACGCGCTAAGAGCATCCCCTAAGCTGATAATCAGAGCCAGACTCATCATCCTACCCCTCTAACTTTGTCCCCTCCTTAGAGCCATCCTCCTCCTCGATGACATCATCATCCATCGGCACATCACCTCGTGCCACTGCTCGGACATACTCAGCCGCAACAGAAATCCTCCTCATCAAAGGGACCTAATCATGGGGAGCATGGTAGTAGGCAGCAATAAGATCCTGGTCCAGGTGCTACCACCCATCATCTGTCACTCCCTCTAGGAGGTGCTCCACGATCCCCCATAGATCATCAATAACCTTGTGCTCCTTCCTATGCACAGGTAAATCTAGCCCCACCACTACACCCATGCAATGTTGGTAACCTGCTAGTGGACATGGCCCAATATCTGCACATGTGCACAAGGATATCATCATCCCCAGTATATCAAATAGATACCAACAATATAAACACTCTATATATGAATGAAAAAACATAAAAATATCATGTGTACGTACCATTTGGCCCCCAGGCATAGCCTAGAGGACGGGGCATCCTGCATCTCAAGTATAGTCCATATCTGCATATGGATAATCCTCCACAACTATTAGGATATGCCTCCACTGATCTAGCAGCTCCTGAGTGAAAAAGAATCCCACTATACCATCTTGCTCACGAATCATCATCTCGCACCATCGGCGCATGCATGGCTCCCGAGGCCCACTATCACGCACTGCTACATGCATCCTAAGAGTCAGAACCCTCTCAAAGAAGAAGGCACACACAAAAGAGGTAAAGAATAACTCCCCTCCAACCAACTTGGTGTTGTTTAGAGCACGCCGAACAACAAACAAATACATCTAGGCCCAGGTAAAGTATGTGCCTCCCATAGCTCTCTCCACCATCTGGAGCTGACCCCTAGATATCTTATGGTTCCCATATGAACCCAATATATGCAGTACCATTTCTGCAACTGTAAAAGTTGGAAGACTCTCAATATCACACTTCAAAATATGTGAGCCCCATACATATGCAGAAGCATAGCATTGCCTCTCGTAGAGCTCATCAAGCATCTCCCCATATGAGAGTTTTGGCGTCATATCGCCAACCACTCCCAACATTGGGAGCCCAGTCAGGAAGTATACATCCCGTAGTGCAATCTCGATATGCTGCTTGTGTATAATAAATCACTCCTCTTGAGCATCCCAGAAACTCACTAACAGCTCAAGTAATAGTTGCAAGCTCTTCATCAAAGGCACCTGCATGAACTTGAGGATTACACAGTGGGAAAGTGTATCCTATGTACCTGCATCTCAGAGTGCATCTCTCCATAGATCCCTGCAGTCCCACTCTCGCCACACTAGTGGGGCCATCTTGCATAGGCACAAAACTATTGTTAGCCCCAACTCTTTGCAAAAAATCACACCCAGGACCAGATCGTACCTGTCAGGCCAAAAGTAGCGACCAGGTCACTCATACAAGCCAGACAGGTGCGACTGGGTTGCTCTTTCAGGACAAACATGAGCGATCCCTAGTCGAACCTTTCTGCTTAACAGGAGAGACCCAATCACACCTGTACGGTTAGAAAAGGTGACCCAGTCACTCCTTTTCCCTCAAAATGAGTGACCCAGCTCCTGAAAACCCTAGCAGGCCAACGGAGGGTCCTAGGTGAGCAAACAAAAAATGTAAACCACTAAAAAATATGGGCTTTGTAAGAACTCTTACCCGCAAGTCGCGGATCTTGAAATTGCTGATCGAAATAGAAGAAATTAGAAAAGGAATTTTGGGGCCCTCATCTCCAACTCAGCAATGAACAGTGACAATGACACTTCACAAGTGGTCCCCACCCATTTATAGGCATCATTAGGTCTAGTTTCTTCTTTTGAGCATAATGGAGCCATACGAAGTCCATTTCGGTCATTGTTCACACCGTTGGTTTCAGTTTTCTATTCTGCATCTATTGACGAGACCATCGTCTCATGTTTTATGAGTAATTTTCAGGGCCATTTCCTGGAAGTTACCTTGGTTTACATGCCCTTCACATGTAACTATCTAATCTGTCCACTACAACTTACGTAGGTTCCCAGACCATTTCCTAGAAGTCGGATAATTTTGCATGCATTTGGAATATAACTTCCTCCAAACCTATGCTTACATCATATGTAGTCTAGTCCGTCCACTACAAATTCCACTAATTCTCTAGTCCTATTACAAGAGATCACCTCGGTTAGAATGCCTCTATCATGAATTGTCCAGTGCATGTATTGATATGTTCAAGAGACACCTGTTCCATCCATGCTGGACGGTTGGTTACTTTTGACCACCTTTCACTATCCTGCCATAGGGAACCATTAGTTCCCCTGGTTTGGTTGAACATAATGGAGTTTCTGTTAAGCTCTTTTCTGACTCCTAAAATAATGAAAAGATTATCGAGTGCCACTTCTTCCTTTCCCTCTCGTTAAAGTATAAGAAAGGGCGTCTACATCATCTCATTTACCTCCTTTTGCGGACTATGTAGAATACTATATGAAAAGGACCACCTTGGCACACTTAAGCCAAGACCATATCCCTTTGCATCCTTTTAGGCTTTCTCGGGAATTCAAACCGAACTCTTCAAAAAAGCTCATCATTGTTACAGAGATAAATTCCTATGGCTTGGGGTACCACAACAGACAGCTAGACTCTAGAAATCAATATTTCCCAATATGCAATAGAAATAAAATGTCTAACACTAAAGGATCAAACCTCGTACCTTATTCCGGACGTTTGAAGTAGATCCCCGTTGAGCTTTCCAATCTTTAGCTTGAATTGATAGAATACTTCCTCAACAACAAGTAAACAATACACGCATACTATATTTCATGGTGTTAGATCTATTCTAGCATATATAATCAATAATGTAAAATCATTTGACATATTCCAATGGATACAATATTCATTCAAATACACATTACTGGACAGGAAAATATATTTCTATTAATATGAATCAGAGATTACAAGTGACAACCTCTGATGGCACGTCTGTGAACCGGAGAAACTGAATCCCCCACTTGGGCCTCCACCGCCTCAATCCTCCATCACTTTGATAGCAAGCTTACTAGCAAAAGGCAAGCTTGGGAAGAACACAACAGTGCTCTAAGGGACAAAGGGATGCAGACTCAAGCATAAGTTCTGGCAACAATGGACTATAGTTTTGTTACTCTCAATTCTCTCTTATGCTTTCAATGTCTCAAGGGGTTCCTTATATAGCTTTTCAAAGGGATACTGAAAGGTCGAATCCGTGCGATCTCAAGGCATATGGAAGGCTAGGAGTCATATGAGTCAGATCCAAGTCAAGGAATGCTCCAAAATGATTTGGATTATTCATACATCCCGATGTACATGACTATAAGGGGAATATCCACGTATGTACGCAGTTATCGGGGAAAAATCCACGTATATCACTTTTCTTATGTTTTTAGGGATGATCAAGGACACATCAAAAGACAAAAAGTGGTCCATAGGGGCTAATGAGTCTGCAGCGGGACAGGGGAAGGCCATACAATGTGTGATTCACCTAGTGTGGTGAAATCCGCTATAACAATCATGGGTTGTCTTTAAGCTCTTTTCCATCCTTCTCATAATGAAAAGATTGTCGAGAAAAATTGGTTTTGTTCATGCTCATGAAATTATTTGAATGACCATCTATTCAGTACAGGTTTAACCTTTTCTTTCCTAATTGGACTACCAATGGTAAAGAATTCTCCCGTCCCCTAAAGCCTGATGGGCGAGATCTCATATGTAAATTTTTATCCTTTTTCGGGCACATGAGACTATCAACGAAAAAGAGCCCCCAGTGGCGTCTTCTTCATGCTTTCAGACTCTCTAAAATTGAAAGCACCATTGAGCATTTACTTTCTTGGGCTCACTAAAAATCCATGAGATCGTACCACAATGATGTATTTAGACTCCACCCCACATGTAACAGTTTGACAACATTCCCACTTTGGGTCACCCTTGTTCAGAGTATTCTACAATGAGTTTCCCTTGGATCTCATGAATACCAAAAGTATCTACCCCCCTAGTATTTCCCATTTGCAGTTACATTCCCAGTATTACAGCTATGATCCCTCTCCTATGAGTCAGTTTCATATGCTGCTAGGTCAGCCCTGCCATCAAAATCTGAACCAAGGAAGTTTGATCCCCATGTACCCCTTCTGCCCCTATTCCCTAATTCAGTGTGTCAGTCCCCAGATTGTCTCACACCCTTGGTTATCTCCCTTGTGCTTCTGGTTAGGAAAACATCATCGCCTTGATCAGTTGCAGGTCTCCCTCTGTCGACGACAACACATGCATTCCAGAGGATAGACATAGAGGTCCCTGTATCCTGGTTTTGTTAACCTCATTGATGAGTTCCTTTGACCACTTGAGAGGAGTCCTTAGTGCCTCTCGAGATGGTTGTGTCTCACGTGCTTGACTCCAGCTACATCATCGCACTGTTGAGATTCATACATGGTATTGGTCCATGCAGTATTTGGTCGAAGAACTTGGATGCCACCTGAATCTAGCACATTGGTGAGTCTATTGAGGGACCCAAATAGGTTCATGTCCCTTGTGATTTATGAGTTGCATTGGAGACAGTATTCATAAGCCCCAGAGCAGTGCTTCGATATAGATTCATGATTGATGTAGCATATTGTACCACAGAGACTCTGACTCTTCGTCAGTAGGTGCCTACAGTTATGTACCATTCCAGATCCAGGAGACCATCAGTTGTGAAGATATATCATTCCATGAGAATGCCATGGGTCCAATATAGCAGTTCTTCAGATTTGTATTGTATTTCAGCCTCTTATCGAGGCAACCACTATGTAACAACAGTTGTACATGATCGACTCTTGCATTTTGGAGCCTAGATCACATTATTATTTTGACATTGTTACGAGCATGGGGATTCCTACCTCGTCCATATAGATGTCACACATTATTTGTATCTCACCCATTGATGGGAAACATATTAATACAAAAACCAAAAGCCACCATGTCCCAACCTAGGAAGCACCGCCTCTCCCTAGAAAATCCTATGATGTCTGTCAGCCATACAATGAGCTCCTGCCCTCACACATCAGGGGGAAATCTGTCAACCCAAAAAATCACCCGACCTGCTACATCTGGTCTACCCCACATAAAGACATCCATTCCCTAACCCCTATTGACCCCCACACCCTTGCTTAACCTATGTTTTCCCCTTAAAGGCTCAAAAAACATCAAAAAGTGCTTAAAAACCCATAAAGGAGCCAGAAATAGCTCACCAATGGGCTAACCCCTCAAAAAGGGGCTAAAACTCCAAAGTGAACTAAAAAGAGGCAGAAAGGAGCTTAAAATCCTATAAAGGGCTTAAAACCCTGACCAAAGGTTAAAAACCATAAAACTTGAGAAAAAAGCTATAAATATAGGGGTGGGGGTCACTCTCAAAACATTCATTCTCTGCCTACCGTTTCTCTACCCGTATGAGTGCCTTGAGGAGCCATCTTTCTCAAGCCATTCATCCCTCTCATTCCCTTTTCTCCATTAGTCTATTTTCCTGTATGTTGAGCATTGCTCCATACCACCCAAACCAATAGAGAGAGGTATCTTCCTGAGCTAGGGCATGGTTTCCCATCTTCCAGAAAGACCTGAGGTATAATGATCTCAATTTGTTGTTTTGATTTTCAGTATATAGTTTAGATATCTCGTTTATGATCAGTTTATTTCTAAAAATTTTTGCTGCAGGTTCTCCATAGTTTATTGCTAACAGTTCATTGTAGGTTATTGCTAACAGTTCATTGCAGGTTCTCTTCCATTCAGTTGACTCTACGTCCCTTCCGTCCTATAGACAGAAGGTAGGTGCTTCTGCAAGTAGCTAGGGCTTCTGCCCTACTACAAGGTCTTAATTGTTTATCACATCTCAAAGAAAATAAGTTTGTTTCATTATATGTTGGAATCAATGTATAATAAGGTCGAGTACCTCTTATATCTCATCTACCTTGAAGCTTAGAACTGTAGAATATTGCTTAAGAATGATGGAAGGAAACTAGGAGAGAAGTTTCAAATAAACATTAAGGTGAAAGGATGGGCATTAAATATCTCGACATTAAATACCTACTAATTTGTTCAAGCATGAGGTGAAGTTTATTAACCTCAAATCATTAAATTGGAGTGTTGAAGATGTGATTTGCATTTTGGAAATTATTGCTATTAGTAGTTTTGGCTCTTAGCAAGCAATATGTGAAAGTTGACAAAGTGGGGGCTCTTGGGTGTGGTTTGGCATTAATATCTCTAGTGAGGTAGGTTATAAGTGCAATGTGTTTCTTCCTCTAGCTCCATGGATTGGATCTAGTTATAATTTGGTATTGTGAAGCATGTATCTAGTTTGAGTGTTGACTGGTTCTTCTTATTTTGGTCATGGGAATTGTTTTAGATTAGGGGTAGAATTTGTTTTAGTTTGGCATCATAAACTCAATTGTTGGTTTTGGAAAAGAATGAAAATTCATAGTCACTTCAATTGTTTCATACTATGAGACCTCATGCCTAAAAAGAACTCAATGAAGAAATGAATGACATAAAGAGGATATCGAGGTATCCCTCTCACACTTCAATAGAATAATGTCCAATCAAATTGAAGACAAAATAACAAGGAATTCATATATTTTAAATATTTTGGCTCATTATAAAGAAAGAAAATTGAGAAGTTGGAAGCATATTGTAAGATGATCTATGAATTGGCCTTATTCCTAGCTAGTATCTTGCACTTTCATAGTGACCCATCACACTCTTAGTTGCCCCTCCAAAGGTATTTATTGGTTCTATTCAAGTTGCACTAAAATATGAGGACAATGATGTTCAACAAACACGAGGCAACATCGAAATCACAATGGTATATCTTGAGTATAATATTTAGGTTGACATGAAATAGGAATCCCTTAGTGAGAATGACTTCACCTAAGTTCAAGTTTTTAATATATATGGAAAATTAGTTTTATTGTTATCCCACTTTATTAGGAATCATACCAAAGGAATTTATATTTATACTTTTGGGAAAGTAAAACCAAATTAGCCCTATGCTCCTCCTATGAAGGTTGTGTCTCCTTCAAACCACCCATGACAAAGAAAATTAATTGAAACCCAAAGGAAACTCAAATTCATGCTGATTTTTTCTTGCAAGTGAAAGGAACTTGATCTCCCATAGAATATGCCATGTCCATAGCTATTGGATAACCCAATCACATAGGATTATATGTCCATGGCTATTGGATAACCCAAGAACATAGGCTTATGAGGATGAAAAACCAATGAACCTCGACTCATTAAAGACAGATACACACATTAGTCAATGAAATATAAACACACATATTTTTTCTCTCCAACTTGTAAAGGAAATGTCCATTAAGTTGTTTTCTCCTAGAACCAGAGGCCATGGAACATTTCGATCCATGAACCTCCACCATTATAGATTTCATCTAATATTCTTGATGATTTCATTGGTTTTTTTCTTTGTTTTAATTATTTATCTACATTGGCCAATTCAATGATTTTGTTTTCCCCAGGTTTAGAAACAACAATTTGATCTTGGATGGAATGGAGAACATTAATCCTTTGGGAGTTTTAGAGTTCACAAATGTCACACAACGGATGTTGGTCCATGCTTGTTATCAATTTCCCTTACATTTCAAGAATTCATCAAATAATTTCATTCACTCTTTCAATACCACCTTCATTATGTCCATTGTCCTACAATATCCAAATATTGGATGCCATGCCCTTATGTTTATTTTTTTATAAATAAAATACATTTTTTTAAGAATCCCACTCAATGATTATACCAAATTTGATCTATAAAACTGCAAGAGAAAAGAAAAGAGTTATTTGGTTAACTTTAAAATTTTACCCATATGCTTAAAATGCTTGAAATGGTTTGGGATTATATGTGTTAGGGGAACTATCAAAGTTGATTTTTCAGGGGTTGTAAGGGTATTATTGGTTAGGTATTAACATTTAAACTTCTTATTTAGACTAGGGGTTATTGGAGTTAATTAGAATTGTTAGATATTTTGGGTGATATGTTTTCAACATGGAATTCCATCGGCCCACATAAATAGTTTCCTCATATCCTGCATAAAACTTACTCTACTTGCATTTTGTAAGGCATGACATTTTATAGGTTCAATGAACCATATGTGAAACCACAAGTTCTTACTTGACTAGATGTACTATACTATAGTTATACTATGAATGATATACAACTAACTAAATCCAATCTATGATAGTAAGGTAAAGGTCCAACTTTGGCCATCATTTTCTTGGCCTTTACACCATTGGGCTCATGATCTTGATTGTAAATTTCTTGAAAATGTAAAGGGCATCCAAAGGTCTCACATCACTTGTGATTTAATTTCAAAGGAAGTTATTATACAACCATTCCTTACAAGAATTGGTAATCATAGGTTCCTCATCAAACATGCTTTGATTACTAAACATTATAAGGTAACTCATAGAATTGAAATACATGAAGCAAAAGAAAATATAATGCACAAACACTCAACTTTGACAACTCATTCCAATTGGCTATGTATACACTTCGGCTCATGACTTTCACTCATATCTCTATGTGTAGGCTCACTACCTCTTGGATGAAGAGTCAATTAAATGATTCCATTCCATCAATGAATCTATGATCCTTAAGTTTCTACTAGAGCCTCCATATCCTTACAACATTGGCAGTTGTATTAGATCTATTCCTTGTTATTATAGGGCCAAAAGTTGGGGTCTTAAAACATAAATTTTGTCTATGGAACTTATGGGTCATACATGGTGCCTAATTCTTCCACAAGAGACTTAAAATATCTTGTTCATGTTGAAGTTTAAAACAATATGGAATTATGATGGGGGCATGTGAAAACACCTTGTGTAGCCACATAATCTTGTAGCCCTTATTTTGTATGACATCAACTAAGAGCTCAACATGTGTAGTGTTGGAGTGGAATGTTTAGTTCTTTGTTTGTACATATGATTATTGCCAATTGCTTGTAAGGTGTTGTCCCATGTTCTACATCACGTGAAGTCATCATCAACAATATTTTCATTTATGTCTTATGGGTTATATGCCAATTCCTAGGTCGTGACATGGTCTAAATACGGAAATAAATATACAAGGAGACTAGATATGAGATCTATGATCCAAAAATAGGGAGTATGTCATGGTACACTAGAAACAATGAAGTGTCTCTCCTAATATCTGAAGCCGGATGAGGAAACCTTGAAATAGTAATATGTCTAAAAAAACTAGAAGGGGAGCTATAATGTGTACTGTGTTGACATTGGGAGTGGGGAGCCTATTGTTGTGATTTGGATGCATACAATTGAATGTTGGGATGGGGTCAAGGCTAGCAACGTAGATGGGGTTAGGAGGACATAGAGGTGGTCTATGGTCAGAAGTAGTGTTGTCCTTTATTGATCTCCATGGATAATTTTTTGTTTAAGTTACAAGGTTATACAATTTTAAATATTTATTATTATTTTTTTAAATTGTTGTTTGGTGTTTGTCTGAAAATTCACAATTTGGAATTCGTTTGTGTTTTGTCATTTGTTGTTTTTTTTAGGGTTACAAACAATGACATGCAACATGCTATATTAGATAAGGAGTAGTCTCTCTTCCAATATAAATATCTCAAGAAAAAAAATGCATCAGTTATCATCAGTTCAGGGGGAGACAGTGATCAAAGTCAAGGGGATTCATGCAACCATTTTCCCTTGATGTCAAAGGGGGGAATATTAAAGTAGTATTGCCATTAATGTCAAAGGGGGATATTGTTGGCATTATGGCAATATAGGTTGGCATTAATGGAATTCGCATTGTCAATGGATTTGTGCAGATGATAATAAGCATTGACGGGATTGACACGACTGACTCTACTGTATAATTATGATTAGAATAGGGATATTAATGTTGTATTGCATGGGTTGGACAACCTGGATGCTCGAAGACATGTGAACGGGATTTGCTTGGCTGCAGGATTTTCTTTGGTAGAAAGTGGAACTACTGGATATTTCAGACAGATTGACATGGATGCAATTGAAGTTATCAATTTAAATATGCAATTTCTATTTCATAAATAGCACCTTGGGAAATTAGTCTTTAAATTCATACCTCATATGAACATTGTTTCATACCATTCCAATGGAAAAGATCTTGAGTTTGGTGTAGAATTTTTTAAGCGGTTTAGTGTTGCATTACAAGATGATTGTAGGGATTCCAGATAAATATGTAAAAATTATGAGTTGGGTACTACGCCAAAATTGGTTGAGAAATGAGTTGGGTACTACGCCAAATTACTTCCCAAGTTTTAGGAAATACTGTCTGTTCTGCCAAAGAAGGCATATAACTACAAAGTTGTAGCTTGTCTAGAGAGACATCGTTAATTTAAAAAAAAAACTTAACGCATTAGTGGAGATTGCTTTTAATATCTTGAGTTCTTGCTTGGATGTTGAATATTTTTGTGAACAATTTTTATATGTTTTTTTCATCATGGCTACAACTAGTCATTGGAATCCCATATAACACTCTTGGTGCTCTTAACTCAGACAATATTTTTGATGCAGCAGTGAATGTTTTCTGTGAATTTAAACGTTACAAAATTTTAGTAAGTCCTGGTGTCATTGTAGAACATATTCATTTAATTTAGGTGCCTGTACCTTGTGTCATGGAACTCAAGCCACGTTTCATAATTTCATTGAAGAGTTCCCAAAGAAGGATATTCTTGCAATGAAGGAATGAGTGATTGATGCCAGAAGTAGGGTGATTAAGGAAATGAAGATCTGCAACACAATTCATCTAGGAGGTTGATCAATCATCCGATATGGTAATTAACGGTGCATATTGAGTCAGTGTTTGGGATTTGTCCCACATTGATAGAGAAGTTGATATGTTTAGTGTTTATAAATCCTAGCCTTATAATTGTTAATCAACATGTAGTGCAAAGGGTATGTGGGGGCTCTAGGTGCTTGGACTCCACGAGAAGTCACCAGCCTGGAGCTTGGGATGACGTGTCATACCCCTACCCTTTTGGAAAAAATGACAACATTTTTCAATGATCTCATTCATTGGTCTATATTCAATTTCTGAGAGGTATTTACAAATTATTAATGAATTTCCATCCACTCCTTCATCTAAAAATTGAAAAGTGATATGGAGTAAGGATGTCTTTCTAAAGATAAATTCCTTGTACTAGATATTGACACACAATATAATTATCACATAGGAAAATTTTTGGCAGACAGCTTTGGGGTAAGTTAGCTGTGCAACATCGCGGATGTTGCGCAAGTTCAAATATGTTGTGATCCAAATGTGAATGCAATGTGTATATGCGATATGGATATTTGAATGATGCGATGTTTCTTTTCTTTAAATGATGATATACTGCTAGATCTAATAGTGCATCGATGTTTTGCTGGGATTCAGTTATGTTCATGCGATCTATTGAATGATGACATGATTATGTTAATGCATAACCTGAATGATTAGATCTATGGAATAATGTTTCACTAAGTCACTAAGTAGACACATGGTCCTCCTTCATACTATGGAAACTTGGTTTCGTCATCTCTCCCTCAAACATCTCGAGTGATACTTCATCTGCTCTGCAGGTGTTGTCGGATGGGGTAAATATTTTCTGGGTTGGTGCTCAGGGAGATCACGGTGGTTTGGATGTCGAAAGAGAGTGAAGCCATGTCGACTGGTTTTGTGTAAAGAAATGGTTTCATTGCTGGGAACTTAGTGCAAAGAGGGGGGAGGACATGGTGTGGAATCTGATGAGATCGAAAATCCAAGATTGGTTTGACCAAAAGATACGGGAGTTTGTTGAGAAAGAGAATAAGAACCTTTAACTGATGATCGATAAGTGGATGGAAGAGTATATGCATGATGTTCCACACGAGTACTTTTTCTCTAAATTTCTAATCATCTTGTATGAGTGGTTAGCGCAATTGACATATCGAAAGACAAATTTCCAAGGAGGTGAACCAACTGGCTAGACTCCGGAACTAATCCAGCAGTTGCAGGAGGTAGACAACAAAGCATCAAGGGATGTTGAGGTATGGCTTGATAGTATCTTTGAGGGCTATGTCACTGAGTTCATGGTCAATACAACTAAATCATATAGTGAATCTGAAAGGGATTTTTTAAACAGACCAAGAGGTAGGTTCATGTTGTCTTTGCAATTGTCTATTAAGATGCTCATCGGCAAGAAAGGTATACTGAAGATGAACTCCGTCGAGTATAACTTTGGTGTGCAGAGGATGTGGGTATCACAGAGATGAGGGTTGGATGGAATTATACGGGGTAGATGGATGTAAGTTACGACGAGATTGTGAGGGAAGTCGGGGAAGGAAGTGGTCTTATGAGAGGAGGAGCAAGGTTTCAGCAAGAGAGGAGGAAGAGGATAAGAGAGATTCCTACTGTGACCGAGACGTGAGGCTAAGAAGTAATACCACATAGAAAAAATAGACCCTATAGTGATTAAGGAGATGACCAAGCTATGCTCGAGCCCGAGGAAAGGATGACCCAGAGAAAGAACGTACCCACACCTCCGTGCACTGCACCACACTCAGGAAGAAACATGAGTTCGACACCGTCGTGTCCGATGTGTCAACATCACTCTAATAATAGCATATCAGTGACTGTAGGAAGGACCAGGATGGTGGGAAATGATGCAAAGTTACCTGTATTCCATGGAAATGGGACTGAGGATCTCAAGCAATACTAGTTCTTGTGTGAAGCGGTGTGGACTGTAAAAAAAAATACAAATGATGAGGTCAATAAAGGTCAACTGGAGTCGACCCTTCGGGGTCCCATACTAGATTGGTTCATGAAATTTGTACTATTTATTACAGGGGATCTAGTGAAAACATTGGTTGAAGTTAGAAAAGGATTTATTGAAGAGTTTAGAAAACTGAAATATGAGGCAGAATACATCACAGAACTGAAGGAGATTAAACAATATCCAAATGAAATTGTTTGGGATTTTGATCAAAGGTTTAAGACACTAATGGAAAGAGTCACTTTTGAGATGAGTTATATCTAGCATAAGGAATGGTTCATTGTGACATTACAATCTCATATCAGACTATCATTGATGCAGGAAAATATTGCGACACAAAGAGAGGCTCTGGAAATTGCAATGAAGTTGGAAGCTTCACATGCTAGTGAAAATGAAGTTGGCATGACTCAAATCCAGACATAGCTGGTGAACTTGATGCTCTAGTTGCAAGATATCAAGAAAGGAAAAGAGCATCACAAGGAAGTATGGTGTACTCAATTTCACATAGAGGGACATACTAAGGATAACTACTTGGATTTTTGAAACTACCTGCTATCAAGAGCGCCAATATAATTAAGTTGTGGTGGTATGCCATAGTGTCATATTTTTCAAGTTTATGGGCATTGCCATGAAGATTTTGGATATATGCAGAAGATGGTAACGAAGTCGATGAATTTAGATTGCAAATTTTGTTGATTTGTTGGGAATGAAGATAAGGATTGTCGCACATATAATCTACTCTAGGACATAACAATGGACATGTACTATGTAAAGGGAGAGGACCATTGAACAGTACAACAACCAAAACTGCATGCGCAGGTGGTACAACCACCACCTCAACCGCAGTTCATACCGCAGCCGCAACCGTAGATGTAGTTTGTACTGCAGTCGCAACTACAACCGTAGTTTGTGCCACAAGCACAATATAATCATATGGCTCCGTAGGAGCTACAATATGTTCATCCATAGTAGTATGTTCAATAGCAACTGAATCCCCCACATCAGCAATTCAATCAACTGTAGTATCAACGTCAAGGAGGATTCTGACGAGGACGAGGTGGAGGATTTGGTCGAGGAGGAGTATGAGGTCGCAGACCAACGCAATGTTATAATTGTGGAGTACTGGGACATTATCAGAGAGATTTACCACAATTGCAAGTGTAGTGTACACATTGTATCATTGTCAATCACAATATCGAGAAATTCCCTCAACTGGTCATGAAGTGGAAGGTAGGAAACATTCCTTAGTTGCAGAACCAGAATCAGAATCGATTGTAGAATCAAAATCAATTGCAAAACTAGATTTAGCTTTAGAATTAGAACTAGAATGCAAATCAAAATGTGAATAAACCTATCAATCCACCACTAAACTAGAATCAAGGACCAATTGTTGTGATGATTTCAGTAGAACTAAGAATGCAAGATGCAGATGTTGCTGCCATTACTCATGGAGTTGCGACGATGGAGGACGATAGCTCACATCCACAAATTCAGCTGGCTGGGAAGAAGAAGGTGTAGTTTGATGTTGATGTTGAAAGAGACACAATATTTGAAGCACATGATGCAATCAAAATAAATCCTGGTAAGTTACATGTTTATGAGATGTCGACTACTTTTGATTCAAATTCGGTAGCAGGACCATCACGATAGCATGGTACCTTGCAGAATTTTTTTGAAATTTGTTTGTCATTGGTGAGAGATCCTAATGCTCTTGTCAAGATTGAGAGTCTATTGCATCAACTGGCCAAGGGATGAAAAGATTCAACGGTGAACTCTTTACATAAGAAAAGGCCTGGAAAAGAGATGTGCATGAATATTCATATTGGGGACTACGAGGTAGATTCAGTTATCCTGGATCTAGGCTCAGGCTTCAATATTTTAACAAGGCAGACATGGAAAATGATGGGGAGCCCACATTTGGTTTGGTCCCCTATATAGTTGCGAATAACTAACCGAGCCAGAGTAACATCGATTGGGTGAGTTCCGCGCCTTGCCATGGAAGTTGAAGGGATGAAGAATTATGTTGATTTTGATGTTATTGATGTTGTTGATGGTGGAGGATCCTATCCCACATTGTTGGGGATTGGATGGGCCAATGATAGCTTGGAAATGATTAATTTTAAGAAGCACATGATGAACTTTGAAAATCAAGACATCATAGTCATAGCTCTGATGGATCCAACTGAAGGGAGAAGGTGTGTTGAAATGGTGAATGAAAAATCTGTAAAAGGATGGGATCATGCATATAACATCTTAGAAGATTACATCCATCCGACAGTCGATAGTGAGATCAGTTGGTGTAGCTCCATCTCTACGTCTGCTAATTTTGATGATGCTTTAGAGAACTGGAAGAATCACATGCATGAGGTATCACTAAGGAAGTGTGGTCTGATTACACAATCATTGTGCTGAGTCGCGACCGAGACTGTTGAATTACTAGTTATGAAGGACTTCCCGAGTTGTATGAATTTCTATTGGAATTTGAAGATAAGGTGTCAAAACCACATCAGTTTCTAGCCTTGGATGAAGCATTGAAGACTACTCCAGTACGTTGGTGGGAGACCCATAAAAATTCGATCACTGGCTAGTCGCAGTGTCGAATATTGATGATAGTTTTCTTTGGCGACGCAGAAGAGTACCATGCTGGAAGGTACGATGGGTGGAATAACCCTCATGATCACTTGATTGAGTGTCAGACCTTGTATGCATCACAACCAAAGGATGAGTGCGTCCATGTATTTATCCACTCATTGGATGAGATTCCACAATCATGGTATGTATCAGTCGGGTTGCGTGGAGATATTACTAGTTGGGAAGAGTTGACGGTCTATTTTATGCACACCTTTAGTTTCACAGATACCAATCCATCAATCCATAATGCACTATAGAATATCCATGATGTTGTACTAAAGGTAGTTTCAGTTGCATACCCAGTGGATCTGCATGAGATATATCCAATGCAATCGATGATGGAATGATATATTGTGACTGGAGAACCCGAGGACGGTGATGATCCACAGAACATCAATATTCCAAAACGGAAGGGAGTTAGTATGTTGTAGCACCTGACGTACCGACAGATCCAATGAATCAACCATTAAAAATTAGGAAAGTTAACATTAGGACGGAGGAGAACCCAAAGTTTGCGAATGTTGGGGACTACTGGGACGAAGAGACCATGGAAAAGATCACATATTTGTTGCATGAATTCCAAGATTTGTTTCCTACCAAGTTTTTTGAGATGAAGGGTATTAGAATTTGAATGCCATTTAGATCTTCAAGAAGACAGTTCTAATAATGTTTGCAGTAAATGGAGAATGAAGATACAAACTGAACAAAACAAACCACAAAGGAAACAAACAAGTATTGCTCAGGAATTTACAGTATCATTCACAATAATAAAATCTAGTGTTACAATAGTTTACATAGGAAAATAATTCGAATGCATTAGGTAGCAATTCCAATCTATCCATTTGATCTGACTGTATCTAACTGACCATATAACTCATGGTGTCTCAATCAATATCATATTCCAATATATCAACTCCTAGATGTCCAACAACTCAATTAATGAGTGATAGCTAGTTAACTCAGTGCAACTGAGTGCGGTAGGTGGGAAAAGGCGCCTACCCCACATGCATCCATGCATTATCCATGCATAACTAGTGCTAGCTAGCTGATTGATATCTAACTGAAATTAACTAGAGGCTAACTAATACTAACTAGTTCCAACTCCACCTCACTGATGGAGGTTGGTGTTGGGACTCCTAGTGGCTCCTAAAATGTAGGGATTGGTCTAGGAGGTGCCCAAATTGATGCATGCACATGCAGTAAGTGGAAGTTAACCTCTAGCAGTGTTCCTAACACTCCAGTGACTGGTACATGTGGCCCCATTAGACCAAGTGGACCCAGTGGTACTAGTGGATCCAATTAATTAATTAAGGTTCCTAAGTTAGGATAAATAATCTAATAAACAGTATGGTCAAGAGAGGATTAATAATCCTAACACCCCCTGAATCCTAACTTGGACAACTTTGAGCCCTAGTAAAAAGACCATAGGTCACCCAAATACAATATAAAAGAAATAATGCTTCTTAATAAATTTGAGGAAACATGAAAAACCTGATGGGAAACCCCCCCCCTCAAGATAAGCAAAAACCAAGAAATACAAGTAAAAAACTTGCAAAATCTTTTGCAGCAATTTGCAGTAGTATGGAGTAGTAATGCATTATTCTAGTTCTTCTGTGCAAAAGCATCCTAAATCTATGCATGTGAACCTATGAATCCAAACAAAGTGATTATTTCTGAAGAAATATTCCTCTTTGGAAGAAGAATAATGTTCCCAATTGAATAAGGAATATAGAAAGCTACAGGATGAAAACTGAACCCATGTAGAGCAGCTGAAACCAACTAATGAGAGAACAAAGGTTCTTGAGAATTCAAACCATGTGAGGAACACCTAAGAAACTGATATATTTCATCCTTGAACATAAAATTATGTGAGAAAAAATCAGTCCCAAGTGTTAGGAGCAAGTGTCCAGGTGGATGTAGAATGTCTCCAACTTTACTAGTTCTGTGTGGAGATGAGCATGTGACCAAAGGTAGAGAATCCCTGGGACTGTGGAGAGCGAATGGTTGAGATCCATAATTTGATGTAGCTTCATAAATAACCAATAATTCACAAAATATTGTATCAGCAAAGTCATAAGAGATAACTAACATCGAATCCTCAACAACAAAATTGAACGAGACTTGCGGTGCTTGATTTGTCAAACCAAATTTGATGAAACATGTTACAAGCAATACTGTAAGCTCTTGAATCTTAAAACCTGAAGCAAATATTATCATATCAGAAAATAAATCATATCTAAATAGGTCCATATCAGATCCAAAACTGTGAAGTGAAATCGAATCCCCGACAACAATTTTGAAGGAGACTTGCGGTACTTGATTTGTCACACCAAAATTGATGAAACCAGCTACAAGCAGTACTGAAAGCTCATGAAACTGAAATATTGAAACAAGTAATATCAGATATGGTCTAAATAAGATCATATCATATCCAAATAATTCCATATCAGATCCAAAAGTGTCGAGTGAAATCAAATCCCCAGCAGCAATTTTGAAGGAGACTTGCGGTACTTATTTCTTCACACCAAAATTGATGAGAAAAACTACAAGCAGTAATGAAAGCTCATGAACCTAAAATATTGAACCAATTAATATTATATCAGATCCAAATAATATTGTATCATATCCAATAAATTTCATATCAGATCCAAGAGTTTGCTCCATCGAGATGGTAGATGCACAATTTTCTCCTTCTTCAAAATTCTGAATATTGGTGCATGCAATCATGTAGGAATTTGTTGGAAGCTCAAGATCAATGAGAGTGTTTGAATCAATCCTAAAATATGAAATTATTTCCAAAATATACAAATATTTACAAAATATAATATCAGCAAACTCATGAGAGAAAACCGACATCAAATCCCCAGCAGAACTTTTGAAAGATATTTTTGGTACTTGTTTCTTCACATCAAAATTGATGAGAACAGCTACAAGCAGTACTAAAATATATTGAATCCTAGAACCAAGTGATATCAGATCCGATCCAAATAAGATCATATCAGATCCAATAAATTCCATATCGGGTCCAAGAGTGTGCTCCACCGAGATGGTAGACACACAATTTTGTCCTTCTTCAAAACCTTGAGAATCAGTGCATGCAATCATGTAGGAATTTGTTGGAAGCTATAGATCAATGAGAGTGAATGGATCACTCCTACAATATGATATTATTTCCAAAATTTCCAAAGAATTACTTATCTGCACACCAGAAACATCATTAGAGACATAGAAATCAAATTCCTCTACCTTTCCTGGAGCAATCACCTGTAAACTATCAAACAAAATTTATAATAGAAGAATTAGTGGAGAATTTTTGCATAGAATGGAAGGAGAGATTTTATTCAATAAAAAATATTTGAATGTATTCTTCTTGATCATCCATGTGAGGAGATGAGATATTAGAGATCTCATACACTTCTAGAGCAGCAAGAGAAGGAGTCACTCCAATGAGACTTTCTTCAATTTGAATTGACTGTGAGGAAGATTCTGCTTCTTCTTCATCTTGAACAGCTTCATCAGAGAGAGTAAAGGCTGAGAATTTTGAGTAAAGAAGTCTCATGTTTCTGAATTTGCTCCCCAAATTACTATAATGATCCTCATTGTGATTCCCAAATATTCTATCCAGTTCTATCCAAAGATCCATTGGGTATTCTACAAACTCAATAAGCTCTATAAGCAAGCTTGGAGAAAAAGTCCCACATATTTCTCCATAAGCTCTATCACCATCATTTAGCCAGTCATTCTCATATTCATAATACTCTTTACCAATTCCAATAGATACCTGATAGAGACCTTGTCTCTTCAGAGATGAAATCATCTTCAACTTCCATTCTGAATATCTTGTGGATGGAGTAAAAAGAGGAACTGATAATATCGAATCCATATGAAGTTGAAACTGCAAAATATCACTGCAAAACTAAAAATATTCGAACTATGTTAGAATAATTCTTTTCCTCTCGACATGAACATATTTTTAGGGTCTGTCACACTCTCTCCACTACTCAAAATAAATTTAGAGCTAGCAAATAATCATAGGGGATTTCTATGGAAACCCAGCTGCTTGATGTTCAATGGAGAGAAACAACCATGAAACCTGCCTGAGAAGGCTCTAATACCATATTAGAATTTGAATGCCATTTATATCTTCAAGAAGATAGTTCTAATAATGTTTGAAGTAAATGGAGAATGAAGATACAAACCACATAGGAAGCATATAAGTATTTCTCAGGAATTTACAGTATCATTCACAATAATAAAATTCGGTGTTACAATAGTCTACGTAGGAAAATAATTTGAATGCATTAGGTAGAAATTTGAATCTATCCACTAGATCTGACTATATCTAACTGACCATCTAACTCATGTTGTCTCAATCAATATCAGATTCCAATAGATCAATTCCCAGATGTCCAACAACTCAATTAATCAGTGATAGATAGTTAACTCGGTGCAACTGAGTGTGGTAGGTGGGAAAAGGTGCCTACTTCACATGCAGCCATGCATTAGCCATGCATAACTAGCACTAGATAACTGATTGATATCTAAATAAAAGTAACTGGAGTCTAACTAAGACTAACTAGTTCCAACTCCACCTAACTAATGAAGGTTGGTGTCAGGACTCCCTGTGTCTCCTAAAATGTAGGGATTGGTATAGGAGGCACCCAAACTGATGCATGCACATGCAGTAAGTGGTAGTTAACCTCTAGCAGTGTCCCCCAGACTCTAGTGAATGGTACATGTGGACCCATTAGGCCAAGTGGACCCAATGGTACTGGTGGACCCAATTAATTAATTAAGGTTCCTAAGTTAGTCTAAATAATATAATAGACAGTATGGTAAAGGGAGGATTAATAATCCTAACAAAGGGAATATTGGGAGATTTAGGGGAGATGAAGATCCTGCTGAAACCATATGCGAAACTAGTAAAGAAGCAACTGTATTTCTTGAATCTGTGATACAAGGAAAGGGTCAAAGCTCAGGTCGACATAATACTGGATGCTGGGATAATCGAGCCAGTTGAGGAATTAGAATGGATCAGTCCTATGGTGGTCCAAGATAAGAAGACAGGTGAGGTTCGGATTTGTGTCGACCTTATAAAATTGAATAATGCATGTGTGCATGATCCATTTCCGACACCATTCACTGATGAGGTGCTAGAAATAATGGGAGTTCAAGAAATGTATTCCTTCATGGATGGATTTTCTGGCTATCACCATATCTGGATGGAAAAAGAGGATCACCACAAGACAACATTCGTTACTGAATGCGGTTGTTTTCAGTGCAGTGTGATGTCGTTTGGGATGAAGAATGAACCTGTGATATTCTCTGGGGTTGTTTTTTCCGCATTCAAGGATTATTTTTAGAAGTTTTTGCAAGTTTATATGGATGGCTGGACAATTTATGGATTGATCAGGGACCATCTAGAAAAACTGTGACTGATGTTGGAGTGATGTCGACAACATCAGTTAACGCTAAACTTGAAGAAGTGTATTTTTTGTGCACCTTTTGGGATGTTATTGGGACACATTGTTTGCAAGAAAGGAATTTTGGTTGACCCCACAAAGATTGCGTTGATTTTGAGCTTGCCACTGCCTACAAATGTGAAACAACTTAGAGCAACACTGGGGCACATAGGATACTACCGCAAGTTCATCCATCGTTATATTGCAATCACAACTCCTATGCATAGGTTACTAAATAAGGATGCAGTGTTTGTATGGATTTAGGAGTTTCAAGACAGTTTTGAGACACTAAAGGTGAAGATTGATTCCACACCAATACTAATTTTTCCTGATTGGAATAAGGAGTTCCATGTCCATGTGGATGCATCGTCAATTGCGCTGGGTGTGGTGTTGGTGCATCTAGGGGAAGGAGATATGGATCACCCGATTTATTTTTCTATTCAGAAGTTGTCATCTATGGAGAAAAATTATACTACCACATAGAGGGAAGGTCTGGCGATGGTATTTACGTTGCAGAAATTTTTCCATTATCTATTGGGCGGTCATTTCAATATGTTCACTGACCACTCTGCTTTGAAATACCTAGTCAATAAGCCTGTGTTGGGGGGGGGGGAGATATGTCGATGGATACTTCTTTTTCAGGAGTTTTATTTTGAGATAATTGTGAAGTTGGGTCACTTGAATGCTGGCCCAAACCATTTATCGTGAATTGAAACAGGCGAGGAACCAACAAACGCTGAGGATGGGTTTCCATATGTGCAACTATTCATAGTTGACGTGGTTGATGATTATTATGACCAAATAATTAAGTTTTTAGCGATGGGAATAACACCAAAAGAGCTTACTACAAGTCAGAATAAGCAGTTGGTTGTTAAGGCCACATATTTCTAGCTGATTGCTGGCCAACTCTATAAACTAGGACCATATGAGATCTTATCGCGATGTGTCCTACCACATGAACAAGGGCAGATATTGGTAGAGGCACATGCAAGAGTTATCAATGGACACTATGGAGGTCACACTACTACTAGGAAGGTGCTCCGCATAGGACTTTGGTCATCGACTCACCATAATGATGTGATAGACTATGCATGGACTTGTGATGTCTATCAAAGAATTGGGAAATTGTCAAGGACGGATGAGATAACGCTAGTACCTCAGGTGATGTTGCATCTATTTGATAAATGGGTTGTGGAATTTGTGGGACCAATCAACCCACCTGGAAAGAGAACCAATGTCTGGTACATAATTACAATGACATACTATTTGACAAGATGGGCGGAGGCCGCACCTGTTGTAGATTGCATCGCTACAAAACTAGCAAGGTTCTTGTTTGACAACATTGTCACTCGGTTTGGGTGCCCAAGGATATTGATGAGCGACCAGGGGAGTCTCTTCATCAATTGAAAATTTAGTGCATTGATACAGCATAAGAAGAGTACCATGTATCATCCATAAGAGAATGCGATAGTGGAGGCGTTCAACAAGGTGTTGGAGCATGTGCTTACAAAGGTATGCAACACGAACCATGATGACTGGGATTTGAATATTCCAACAGTCTTGTGGGCATATCACACCACTTGCAAAAGATTGACAGGACAAACACTATTCAAATTGGTGTATGGGCAAGAGGCCATCATGCCAATGGAGTACATTGTTCCAAGTTTGTGCATAGTAGCAGTGACAGCCATGGATGATGAAGCATTACTAGAAGAATGACTGGTGAAGATGGTGTAGCTTGAGGAAGACCGCTTTGTCACAAGTTTTCACCAGCGCATTGAAAAGGATCGACAAAAGGCTTGGCATGATCGAAATGCTAAGCATAAACAATTTCAACAAGGAGACCTGGTCCTGATGTATTATAGCAAGTTCACGAAACATCTAGGTAAGTTACAGATTCATTGGCTAGGTCCATATATCATTAATTCCATTACTTCAAGAGGTGCAATACAACTTCAGCAGTTAGATGAAGTGATGCTGCTAAAGCTAGTAAATGGTAGTAGGCTAAATCCTTACAATATAGGCCCAGAATTGCTTGATGCTTGAGGCATTGTGGGAAAAAAATCTTTTTTGTTTTTGCATGCTAGTTAGGAGGATGGCACACCAAGAGAAAGGGGATATGAAAGTAGAGGAGTTAGTATCATAGTTAGGAAGTCATTCCGTGATAGCCATAGGGCCATGATAGATTCAAATCAGCAATAAATTCAATAGCTAAGACAATTATCTAGCACCACTCTCGGATGAGACGTGTCTTAATGACGAAATCGACCATTGGATTGGCAAGATCCCTGGTGGATTCCGATGATTAATGCATGATTTGGTCATGATGAGAAAAATAGGATCACAATGATTTAGTCATGATGGGTGTGTGATCAATTTGGCACTATAAGAAGGGGCCGAATGTTGTCGGAACTCAACATTGTGCAAAGTGTGAATTGTCGATAGAATTACAGAGAAGAGTTGCATTGAGTTTAGTTGTGGTGGTTGGGTGAGTTGTAGAGAAAAGTAAGGTTGAGTTCCCATTAAGTATTGGGGGGAAATGGTGCGGCATGCTGTGTGAGAAAGTCACAATTGAGATTTCTAGCAAGAGGGATTCACCAGTCATCATCATCACCATTGAAGAAGAAGTTGCAAGCATGCCAGTGGGATCCTCATCATTTCCGAAGAATAAGAGAGGGGTGCAATGGCCCGTGTCCCCAGTTCTTAAGAAATGACAGACTAGAATGTTTGCATGGGCACAGGAGGAGGAACCCACGCAGACATGTCCATCGAATTTAGGGGCTATGGAATCATCTAATCACGTAGAGGTGTTCATTGTGGATATCCTTGGGTATGTGCCTCCCACACGACCTGATGCGAAGCCCAAGAAAATGATGAAGAACCAAAAATACCAAGTGAAGATTCCAGGGATACTGCAGGGTATGGTATGCACCATGGACATTGTGCCCATGTTGATCTGAATGAAGTATGATGATTACGATATGCTCACATCGACTAAGATCACGAAGGGTCCCTATGTACCTATGGCAGCAGTTGGAGGCGTCCCAATATTATGCATTCTATAGGACTAGGCACGAGGCTTGCAAAGACCTGGGTTGTTGGATCTTATCAACATGTTGCACTTTGGGTGGTTGAATGAAGCAAATGCATGTACTAAACAGCTCTTGGCATGCTTCCATTGTGGGATTTTATGGCTGGACCTTCGGGCCACCGTCATCATGCCGATCATTTCAGAAATTATAGGGTTTCCCAAGGATAGGCCTGACCCTTCATAGTATTTCAAGGGGAAAGACAATGAAAATATGTTACCGGCAAGGATGAAGAAGAAATATGGCTTGTAGCGCGATGGCCAGGCATACCATGTTTACATCATAAATGATCTGGTTGTCCGCATTGCAACGTGAATTTTGGCTAGCAATATAATAAGAATGAACCAACCTAACCAGTGTAATTCAGGGGTTATTTCATGCACAGAGTAGTGTTTGCAATGGGTACAGATGACTTGGTCATTGTTATTAATGAACCAGTTTAGGGATGATGCATTATCCATCCAGGCGGGGCAGCAACCATTCACATACAGTTGGATGTTGATTTTAATTGCGCTCGTGGCTTGGATGGAGATGAAATATTATCAAGGGATGGATGTGGATGCAATCAAGGTTTTCAAGGGATCACACTACCAGAATATCTAGTGGGTGAAGGAATATCATCAACTTAAGGATTGTACCATTTAGTTCTAGATATATTGGGAAGTGCTACAGGCCGCAGCTGTGAAAGTTTCGCGACTATCTGAGGACGCTATGATGAAATTCCAACATATTGCTTGGTTTGTGATTGGCCTGCACACCATTCATGTGCAGGTGTGATGTGACCCAGATAATAAATGGTTTCCAAAACCATATAATTTGTCTGATGCAGAGCTAGCGACCATTTTTTATGATTGGACCGTGGTCTGGAGAAAACCTGTAATCTTAGAGGAAGTTTTGACGGGTCCACCAGCGGATGCACTATTTGATCCTGTACCTAAGCCTAACTAGCAAAGAAAACTTGATTTAGATGAAGAGTCATTGTCAACCCCCATTGACTCAGAAGTAGAGTGAGTGTTTGAAGAATCAAGAACAAAGAAGCAACAGGAGCAGGGTGCGATAAGTAGTGCAACCCCAGTGATTAAGGCGTAGTTGAGCCGTCTCATTACGTCCATTACAACTATAACGGATGCAGCAACTGAGTATATGAAGAAACAAGTGAAATATGGATTTGATGAGGTAAAAACTTTCCTTGAATCTTTATTTGATTCATTATTGAAGAAGGCACTAGAGGCAGCAACTGTGTAGAACCTTGGCTCGATGAACACTCGGATGCTAATCAGGAATGTGCAAATTCCGCCACATGTGATCAATACCAACAATGAGGATATCAATGCCTCCCTATAGAAATTACAAGATCTATCTATAGACATCAATGCATTTCCCAAATAGACATTGGTGCATATGCATAGGGTCTCCAATCAGGAGTTGGAAAACAGGGAGAAAAGTATCAACGGCCAATTCTTGATATCACAGGAGAAAGAGGCAGAAGCACATAATGAGATTGAAGCATTGAAGAAGGAACAAGAAAGGCCGATCGTGGAGAATTCCAAGGAAATTAAGGAGTTGAAAAAGGAGCAGGATCGACTATTGGTTGAGAAATCACATCTCTGGGACAGTAGAGTGCGGTTGGAAGAAGCAGTTTCAAATGATTTTTAGCACGTATTTGAGAGCACGGCCAAGCTGGATGCAGTGGAGAAAGAAGAGTGACTTGGGGCGGTCATTGAATCAACGCAACAATGTATAATTGAAGGACCTGATACATCCAAACACACTACTGGAACAAGTAGAAGAGAGGAAAAGTGACATGGAGGAATTAGCAACACAACTGGAGGAAATGGAGCAAGAAGCAAAAAAAATGGTGGATGCGACTACACAATTTTGGGGCAGTGTAGTCTAGGTTGAGCAATTGGAGAAACTGGCCACACAATTGGAGGAGGTCGAGAGGCAGTTGGAAACATTAAATATATAGCTTAGAGAACTGTCAATAGTTGTTCAAATCAGAAAGTATGTAGAGATGAAGGAATTACAACAACATATTGTAAAGGCAAGGGAGTGTCAACAAAGGGACAATACACAGTTGGATGAGTTCCAAGACATTGGAGCGCAACTTTTAGTTAAGGAATTTTATGTGTTGCAGGAAGTTCAAGAGGGAAAAAAGGATGTCACTACCAATATCGTTGAGCATCCATTACAACATGATTTGAGGTCAAGGAGATCACCCAGCAGTATGAGGACTTTAAGAAAAATATGAGTGAATACACCATGCCCAGCTAATGTGGTTCGAGGGTGAGCCACAAGATTGTTTTGGGGGCCTGTTGGCGGGCGGTTTTGGGGTAAGCTAGTTGCGCAGCATCACAGATGTTGCGCAAGGTCAAAGATTTTGTGAAATGTTGAAAATGACACCCAAGTCAGAATTACAATATTTTTTGTATTTTGTAGTTTTGGACAGCATTATGTGGATTCCGGTCATTATATTTTGTAGTTTATGTTAAGAAGTAGTTAGGAAGTCTGTTAAGTGGACCACCAATGTAAAGGTGCAAGCCTATAAGTAGATGTAGAATTGCAAGTGTTATGTCTTCTTAATCCTCTAGGGTTTGGATTCTTGGACTAAGTTTTTAGCGGCTCTAGAGATCTAGGATTGTGAATGTTGATCTATGTATGTGAGCTGAAGGAATGTTTTGGAGAATTTGTGTTTTATTGTGAAGGTTAATATGACATGATGAATATTGAGCAAAATCATTATGTCTTTTCCTATTTTCCTGTTTTCCTGTCTTCTGCGATCGAAATGTGAATGAAATCGGTATCTGTGATATTGATATGTGAATGATATGATGCTTATCTATTTTAAATGATGATATACTACTAGATATGTGTGTGCATCGATGTTTTACTGGGATTCAATTATGTTCATGAGATCTATTGAATGATGACATGAATCTATTAATGCATAACCTAGATGATTAAATATGTGGAATAATGTTGCGCCATGTCACTAAGTAGACACATGGTCCTCCTTCATACTGCAGAAACATGGTTCCGTTAGATCTTCCTCAAACAACTTGGGTGATACTTCATCTGCTCTGTAGGTGTTGTCAGATGGGGTAAATCCTGTCTGGGTTGGTGCTTAGGTAAATTGTGGTGGTTTGGGTGTCGACAAAGAGCAAACCCCTGTTGACTAGTTTTATGTCAACAAAAATATCACAAAACAAAATATAAAAGGACCCTATAACTATGCATTATTCCTCATGGAGGATGAGACTACAAAACCTCTTTTTTCTAGAATTTGATTATGCTCAATCAATTTGGGATGATGCTACAAATGAAGTAGGGAAAATTAAAACACTTTCTTATGCTTGGTGCAACTTGTTCTTTCATTTGAAAAATGACTACCTAGGATCCTTGCATCTCAAATTTAACCTAACCATAAAATGGATTGACCTTCCCAAATAAGTTTGTTGGAAAATTTGGCTAGCTTGAAACAAGATGATACTTAATGCAGAGGTTGCTCATCCTAGGCATAAAACCATCAAAGATATATGTTGTTTTTTTAATCTCTTTATTCTCATGAGATGCAAGTATTTAAACATGAATATCTTATTGTCCTGCATGGAATTTCTCGGGTAAGATATCTTGTATTTGAGATCCCCCCTTAGTCCAAATCTATCTTCTATAAACTAGTAGAAATTAGCTTAGAGACCAGATTTACAAGAGTATGAATTTTGGGGCTTGTTAAACTATCACAAGCTCTTTAAAATCTTCTTTGATGGAGCCTTTGAATTCAATTCAAGGATGGAAGGAGGGTGGGGGTGGGGGTGATCTGCATAGGCCTTGATAGACACATATGATTAACTTATTTCTAGAAACTCTAATTGACCACCAAAAATCACTATGAATACGATTCCCTCTAGATAGGAACATATAGATTAAAATCACATCGAATTGAAAATGTAATGTTGATGTAGTAGCTTTGTGAGGAATCCTCACGAAGTCGGCCTCGAAAAATATAGTAATAAACAATTATTATTGTGCATAAAATACAAGTTGTCCTATATTAAGTGTGAAAGTCAGCCCTAGATTAAAGAAAACAATAAAACATAGATTGAACTATAAATAAGAAGGAACCTCACTCGTTTTCACCTAGGAAAGTTCAATCCACTCAAGGAAGAAGTTCGCTAGAAGCTAGAAGAAGTCTTTTATGGGGTTCACTATATGTGGAGGAGTTTCTCCTTTGTTCTTGAGGTTGATCTTCTGATATATGTGATTACTATGTATATGTATGTATATTCATGTACTTTGAACTGATATCTCTATTATAAGGTTTCTAGGTTTTCTCCCTTGTGGTTTCCTAGGTCAAAATATTGTGTCTATTTTTTATGTGCTTGGTTGTTCTTTTAGTGATCATACTATATGTTCTATTGCATATAATATTGAAATTATAATACTATTTTTAAAAACTATCATGGTATTAGAACAGTTCTAAAAGAGACCATTGCAAAAAACTAGGGCTCCATACTTCGAAGCTTTACAACCTCAATTTTATCTTGAAAAGCGCATAGTGGAATTTTCCCTAGGAGGTGCACCCTTCTATGGAGGAAACTTATGGATCGATGATATTTCAATTTTTGACCTAATTTTGTCGGGGTCAATATATAGGGTTTCTTGATCCAATCCCCTTTATCCACTTATTTGGTTCAGTATTGACATTCTCCAATTTTCCTTGGTGCGACACATATTTATGTGGAAGAAAATCCTCATTTCAAGAACTTTCAGTTTTAACCTAAATTCTGTTTGTATCTTAAACTAGGGATTCCATTGTGTTACTACTCTGGCCATAGGTCAAGGAGAAAATAGGGTCTATTCAAATCTCTATAGGAGGGTGCATTTATCTGTGGAATCATATTTGCAAGATTCTAAACTTCAATTTTGACCCTCTCCTTCCAGGATTTCTAGGTCAATCTTTAGATCTCAATGTTCCAGTCAAGATGAATAATGTGAAGGTGGAAGATAAACTTTATGGGGATTCCAAATTAAACTCATGGAATTCTATGACACTCATTATCCTAGAGGATAATTCTCTTATAAATTTTGTAAATGAAAAGGTACCATAACCATAAGAAGAAGACTAAATTGAGGAATAATGATGTGAAGGAAACAAGGATCCTGATAGATGCAGTAAAATACAACTTGGTACCTCATATTTCTCAGAAGAAGAAAACCAAAAATATGTTTGGAGTCTTGAAGATATTGTTTGAAAATAAAAGCATCAATAGAGATCTTTCCTTAAAACAACATCTCTCTGACATCAAGATGACAAAGTTAGACTCAGTGGCATCCTACCTCATGAATATTTATGAGCTAAGAGATCGATTGAGTAAAATTGGAGAATTGATTGATGATAGAGAACTTCTCATGATTACTCTTAATGGTTTCCCCTCCTCTCGGGAACCATTCATTCATAGTATTAGTGAGTGATCCAAATTTTCCAGGTTTGATCGATTGTTGGCATACTTTAAACAAGAATAGACTAGACTTGAAGCTAGAGGCATATTACATGGAACCCAACATGAAGAAAACCATGCCCTTACATCTCATGCCAAGAATGGAAAAGGTATGAGAAGAAATTTTCATGGAAGAAAATACAAAGGTGAAATATCAATTCCCAATCCAAAACAAAAGAAGAATAAGGATGTTTCTCATATTCAGTGGTTTAGATGTAGGAAGTATGGTCACTATGCCAAAAAGTGTCACAGATCAAAAAAGAGAAAACACCAAGCCTCAACTATTGATATCGATGCATATACTCCACACAATAAATTCAAAGAATGATGATTTTGAAGAAAGTATGGAGGATTGTCTAAAGGAGTTCTTCTTCCAGTACTCTCCATGTATGCACGAATGACGAATTTATCAAGATGAAGTGATTTTCCTTGGTAATGTGTGAAGATCAAGATTGCAGTTTCTTTAATGGGATTCCGACAAGAATGAATATGAAGGTCAGAGGACTTCTATGATTTCTGCAAGGATGTGGGGATCAAGATGGATCCCACAAAACAAAAAAAGGTAAGTATTTGTATTGGGATTATCATTTGTCATTATGTCTCTTGTAGATTATATATGTATGTTTTGAACATATTTTCATAATAGTTGTATATAGATATGTTTTCCCATAATTTGTTTCTTATGTATTGCATATTATGTAGATAATTGGGTAAGCGGAGGCCATAGTGCTGCATAAAATTCCATGAGCGCCTGATGGAGCTATTCTAATGATGAAACCTCTTTGCTAACATGTTGAGAGTTGTGCATGATCCCGATTGTTTGTTATGGTGGAGATGGAAGGAATCTAGATAGTTACCAATTGTGTTTGCAATATGGATGGATTTTGTATTGAATAATTGGCTAAGATGTTTACATAAATGTGTGAACTATTTCCATTGCATTAAAATGTCAAAATAAATTGATTGAATTTCATGATTCTACAATATTGCTAACTATATGATTGGATTTGACTTGTAGGGAAAGACCATATTCCATGGCATAAAAAGGAAGGATAATGAGACTTGTTACAGAGGACATGAAGTGATGGACATATATATTTCATTGATATTTAGTGTTTGAGAGAGAGAAGGATGCTCAAAAGATGAAATCTTTTAGGAGCATGGATTCTATGATAAAGTGAGCAACGCTAATATGAAATAGTCATGGATATAGTACATTCAGTCATATGTGGACACATGAGCCAAAGGTCCATAGGATCTCATATGGAAATTTATGGTTGGGAGGAGGCCTCAATGAATGATGATCTCTTTGCTATAATTTTTCATTCTATCGATGATCATGAGAAGCAGTTGGAATCTAGTTGGAGTCATGGCAGACTCTAGAAGTGGTTAGAGCCTTTTAGTCCTGAAGGATGTGAGCTACTCAATTTACTTCTAAGGATATAGAGAGAATTATTGACAGGTGCAGAGGAATCTATCCTTGAGTCCAAGAAGAGGATCTTGTACCATTATACCACGCATTGGTATTGGAGGTGTGGCTAAGACCTAATGAGATCTTCCTCCTTTAACGGAAGAACACAGTTGAGATCCTGAGAAGATATAACATGATGGACTATGAGTACATGTCTACATTGATGGTAACTAATATAAGAGATGTTGTTTTTTTTATTCATATTTGGTGGATCCCACTGTACATGAAGTTGAGAGGATCCTTGATGTACCTAGTCGTCACTAGGACAGATACTTGTAGTAAGGAGATGTGCTTATTTTCTCTGTGACAGTTGGTGTTCAGATTGGCACCTGAAATGACATGTCATATAGGTTGATGGACTAGCCTATAGGAAGATCTAGAGGGAGAGTATGATGCTCAGATGTATAAGGAGAAATGTTCTCTAATACATAGGGATATGTGATGAGATTGAAGATGGATGTGTGCGGCATCAAGCAGACATTATCCTAGTATTAATCACATGACTTGGCTAAGGGTAGATGAGTGATGATGGGGTAGTGAATTCTCTCAAACACTCTATGATAGAGTGGGGATAATTGTCCCAAGATGACTAAAAATGGTGTACCTTCTCCTGATAACTCTGTGATTGAATGGGGATATCATTCCCTTGTTGACTCCCTCGTTCATAGGGAAGGATGATTTTAATAGTGACATTCTCTTGGACACTTTGTGACCAAGTGAGGAGATCTCTTGGGCACTTTGTGAAGGGGTGGAGAGACCACTGCATTTTCTCATACACTCTATGATGTTGTCGGGATATCTCTCAGACATCTTATGAAGGGGTGGAGAGGCCATTTCATTCTCCCAAACACTTTGTGATGGAGTGAGGATATCTCTAGAACACCCTATCAAGGGGTGGATAGGAAACAACATTCTCTCAGACACTCTATGATAGAGTGGGGATATCTCTTGGACACCTTGTGAAGGGGTGTAGAGGCCACTTCATTCTCCCAAACACTCTATGATGGAGTGGGAGATCTCTAGGACATCCTGTGAAGGGATGGAGAGACCAACACATTCTCCTTGACACTCTATGACTAAGTGGGGAGATATCTTGGACATCATGTGATGTGATGGATAAATCTAGTGCATTCTCCCAGATACTCTTAGACGGAGTGGGGATATATTTAAGACACCCTGTGATGGGGTGGAGAGACTGGTGCATAATAGTGCATACTGGTGCATACTAGTGCATATTACATGTAGGCTCTCCAATGGAATGGATTGAGCTGTTGTATGTGGACCCACCAATGTACTGGGTTGAGTTGCTTACTCCTTGATAGAATAAGTTGAGTTGTTGCATGTAGGTTCTACAATGGATAGGGTTGAGTTGGTGCATTTTGACTCCCGATGTACTGGGTTAAGTTGTTGACACTTCTCGATGGACTGATATTGTGTTGGAAGAACTTGCTTATGATATAGAGATGTTAGAGAAAGTTTTGATTTACAAATGATATCCATATGTGTTCTAGTATGTTTATTTTTCCCTAGCTAAGATTGAGTGTTGATGTGGTAGCTGTGTGAGGAATCCTCACCAAGTCTACCTTCGAAAATATAATAATAAACAATGATTGTTATCCCTAAAATACAAGTCAGACCAGATTAAGTGTGCAAGTTTTACCCAGTTAAAGTGAACAATAAAACATAAATTCAACTATAAATAATAAGGTGCTTCACTCATTTTCACCCAGCCAAGTTCACTCCACTCAAGGAAGAAGTTCGCTACCAGCTAGAAGAAGTATTTTTTGGGGTTCCCTATGTTTAGAGGAGTTTCTACTTTGTTCTTGGGGTTTATCTTCTGTTATATGTGATTACTATGTATTTGGATGTATGTTGTACTTTGAACTAAGATATATATCACAAGGTTGTTGCATTTTATCCCTTGTGGTTTCCCAGGTCAAAATATTGTGTCTGTTATTTATATGCTTGGTTTTTCTTTTAGAGATCCTACTATATATTATGCTACATATAATATTTTAATTATACTACTACCTTTAAAAACTATCAAATAAACCTTTAGGGTGGGTATTTCCAACCCCCCCCCCCCCAAAAGTCCAACATGACTTTTTTGGGGGGGCTCTTTCAGAACCCCCCCCCCCCACTCCCCCAAGAAAAAAAGTTCAAGTCATGTTGGACTTTTGGGGGGTAGAGTCTTTCCAAACCCCCCCCCAAAAGTCCAACAAGATGTTTTTTTTGGAGGGGGATTAAAAACCACCCCCAAAAGTCAAATTCTTAGGACTTTTTAGGGTAGTTTTTAAGGACCGCCTCCAAATACCTAAAAAAACTTTTGGGGGGAGGGGGGGTTGGGGGAGTTTAGCAAAAACTCTGCAAGCCTAGCTGCCCCCAAAATTCTAATTCTCATTACTTTTAGGGCAGGTTTTCATCCTTCAAAAAACCATTTAGGGGGTCTTTCTAACCCCCCCCCCCCCAAAAAAAAAAAGTCCCGAGAATTGGACTTTTGGGGGGGTGGGTTTAAAAGCCTCCCCCAAAACTCTTGAGAATTAGAATTTTGGGAGGGAGGGGTTAAAAAAACGCCCCCAAAACTCCCAAGAATTGGAATTTTTTTTTTTGGGGGGGGGGGGCGCTTTAAAAACTGCCCCCAAAAGTCCAATTTTCAAGACTTTTATGGGGGGGTTTTAAGAACCTCCCCCAAAGACCTAAATTTTTTTTTTGGGGGGGGGGAGGGGGTTTAGAAAAAATGCTGCAAGGAAAAACTGCCCCCAAAATGGTATTTTGTTGTAGTGGTTGGTTCATCATCTTTAGCGATGTGAGAATGATGTCTTTTTTTGTTTGATTTCTTGTTGAAGGAGCCTCTATTTTTGGAACAATCTTTAGAGAAGTTTCCATTCTCATCACAAATGTAGCATCGAATGTTGGAAGGATCTCTTTTAAAATTTGTGGTGATGGTCCTTCCTTCTATTGTGATGATTCCTTCTGGTGTTAATTATGAGAGCTTGGTATTTAGTTCCTCCCATCTTATCCTCTCTTGTTATGAGCTGAGATTCTTCTTATGTGCATTCTTCCCATAGTGTGATGAAAGATATCATCTTCCTTCTTGCGCATATTACTTGAATGAATGAATCCCATGATATTGGGAGGCCATTCACGGTGGTCATAATAATCTCTCCTTCTTTCACATTCTCTTCAACTACTTTAAGTTGTTCCTTGATTTTAGGAACCCTTATGAAGTAGGACTGCATGGTATCCGAGTTCTATATATTCACATTCTTCAACTGGTTCCTCAATGTCATATTTTGATTGATTTTCTTTCCTTTGGACAACTTTGTCAAAGCATATAAAAATTCCTTTGGTGCCTTCAAGGATGACACATGTGGGATGACATGATCCTTAATAGATTCTGCAATGATTCTCTTGGACTTAACCAAGTTCTTCTTATGAGTAGCATTAGCCTCATCTCCCTCTGGCTCTGGAACTTCCTTACTGATATACTGATCCAAGTCATTTTCTTCAAGGATGAGGGATATACTATATTTCCATGCCCAAAATTGGTCGGCTCCCCCAATATTATCATCAAGATGGGTGTGATGAGTCATTTTGAAATGAGAACCTCAAATGGAAATATAAAATATTTAGATCTTACCGATTTGAGGTATCTAACCTGGTTCTGCAGCTATCCAATCTAGGGTTTGTCAAAGAAACCCAAATTTTCCAAAATTGCAATTTCAAACTTTTGATTAGATAGGAAGATGTGCCTCTTCAAGGCGAGTTGTCGAATGTACTCCTTTTTTGAAACTATGGTGGGAAGCCTCTAAAACTTGATGCCCTGGTTTCTTCCCATACTGTGTCATAGTGTCTCACAGTAAAAAATTGAAACTCCATGAAATGAGAAACTTATTCCATAGAAAGATGCACCCTCCTAGGGAGAGTTTTATGGTCTTCCCTTTCAGTGGAGGGAAGTTCCTGAAACAAGAAGCCCTAGTTTCTCCAATTTCTTCTGCAGAATTGTATAATGTTGATTCTATTGTATATATGAAATTTATGTGCCTCAAGGTCTAAAAATTATTCTCTAGATATCTTGGTTTGTATTATTTCGAGCCCCATAGGTTAGAGCATAATTGGATTCACCAAGTGGAACTTATGTTATGTTTACCAAGGTGACTTGTTTGAGGACTAGTTCAGCATAGTGAACTTGTACAGACTGCCACGTGTCACTGTTTTAACTTTGGGGTCTGGAACTTGGACAATAGAAACTAAAGTTCGTTCCTATCTACAACATATTGATAAATTTTATCTGGACCTTCCTATCCCAAGATATAGCAATTATCCCTAGGTCATATGTTAGATACTAGATTTTAGAGGAGGCTCAAACCCTGATTTGGAGGATTCATATATTTTAAAGTATAGAGAATATGGTATTAAAACTTGCACAAAAGGTATACAAATATTTCATTTTTGTCTTGTCCAAGTTTCAGATCCTGATCTTTCTCCAATATCGAGTTATAGAGAAAGTCCCAAGATGACTATATTTCATCTTCTAGGGTTTTCAAGCATGAAACCCTAATTTCATATATCTACCATTGTAGTTGTATTTCAGCTGCACAGTGTCATATTTCAGAGTGGCTATGATACCATGTTATTTTTTGTACATTAATTCACTGAGTATCATTATCTGAAATAAAAACAAGCACGACAAGATATCAAAGATACACAAGACAGAGATTTTCATCAGGAAAACCATAAAGGATAGAACCGTGCAAAATTTCTCAGAATATTTCTTTCACAAAGACAAGATCACAAGATGGAATAACCCAAGAAGAATATGTATTATGCAAATATTTCTCTTCCTCATCATTTTCCTCTCTCTCCTAATGCGCACATTAGAGAGTGAATGAGTGTGTTTCAAATGAGGAGGGTGCCTCCCTATTTATATTCTTTTGTTGAGTAGATATCTCAACTAACTAGGTAGTCCAGGTTATCTTTACGTATGACCTACCTAAGAATACTCACAAATACATTTTCCTTTATTAACCTGGGGACTATTGCCCCAACTTACAATAGATTCTTTACCTAATGACCATACACAATGATAAAATATCGAAAGGAGGGAAACACATCTCTGATAGGGATACATCAATATACAATAGTAATATACATCATAATATCTTCCAGAGCTACAATTACAAAAACATCATGACATTATTTTATTGATTATAACCTAACCATCTATTCACAAAATGAATTATGATTCTTGGACAGAAGGGGACTGTAGATCTATCCTGCACTTCTTGTATATGCTTGCAAGAATTGTTGAAATTGTCAAATATAACAATTTTTCTTGTATTCCCTTGAATCATGGCACGATTGTTGATATCTTTATAGAGGATGGATATTTGAATTTTGTAGATAGGGCTTGGTATTGAAATCTATATTTCTCAATTATTCGGTTCCTATATCATTTCTTCTTGTACCATTTATCCATTACACTACAATTGGCTTGAATTTTTGTCCAATGTTTAAGAAAAAGTGATGGATTTTGAATTTTATTGTTGAATTTTCATTTGCTTGATTATTTTAAATGAATTATGTTCAAGTTAATGCATACCTAAGTGTATGCGAGACTTTGTATTGGAATCCATATTTGGAAATTATTCAGGTTTGATATCCTTTCTCATGTATATTTGATCCATTATGTTGAAGTTGATTTGTATTTCATCAATTATTTAAAAAATAATAATAATAATTTTTAAGATGCAGTTTCTTTTTCTTTTTCATCAATAATTTAAAAATACAACCTTGTATGTTTATTTTATTTTTAGTTCTATTTTGAAAAAAACCCTTTAGAACCATGACTTGTTAGACTTGTAGTAATCAAGAAGAAAATAATTTATATGACTCGTCAGCTTTGATTGAAATAT
Source organism: Pseudotsuga menziesii (assembly GCA_001517045.1). NCBI lineage: Eukaryota > Viridiplantae > Streptophyta > Pinopsida > Pinales > Pinaceae > Pseudotsuga > Pseudotsuga menziesii. Next base: position 706,341 of record LPNX010607170.1, on the reverse strand, counting down.
TGTCAGTGGGACTATTATTAAATCAAGACATTATCGGAAGCATCTCTTAATTGAATACAAGGTGATTCATTAATCGTTCTATTTAAATCCGTAGTATACAAGCTGAAAAAATCCCAGGTATGATAGATAGGCACACTCTAATTATTAAAACATTCATATAATTCCGCAAGGTTGAGAATGGTTTTGCAAAGATTATGGGTTATTCGGGCATAACCCAGAAGACCAATAGATGAAAATCTCTTGCTTACATACATATATGATGTATTATGTGGACACAAAATATTTCTACAAGGTACAAGTCCCAATAAATTGAAGGTGAAGTATTGTTTTAATATGACACATACAAAAGATAAGGGATTGCTTTGATTAGTTGAGAGTGCATAGAATTCTGAACTAATATACTCAAAGAGCATGACATGAAGATTTGATATGGTTGAAAATATATTAAGGGCTTTCCCTGTTTGTGTAGGTTTTCTTATCTAATGAAAACATTTGCTCCAATTCTTCTTTAAGGTTCAAAAAACTAAAGCAGGTGAGACTTGCTAGATAATACAAATGGTTTTTTGTTTTTTGACTAAAATTATTCCTTTAAGTATCAATACAAAATGGTATATAGATATAAGGCATTTTATACCAAAAATAGGGAACTGACATACTAAGAAAAAAATGCCCAGTTTGTGTTTTTCTAAAAGATGCTTCATTTCATTTCTTTCAAATCAAGTAGAGGACTTCTGTAATGTACTGGATAACCTCTTTTCACCATTGATACCATGACATACTCAAATACATTTCCAAATATATTACCATCTATATTCAAATTCATTTTTCTCCATTCATTTAATTACACAACCCAATATTATATATACATACATACATACATACATACATACATACATACATACATACATACATACATACATACATACATACATATATATATATATATATATATATAGTGTGTGTGTGTGTGTGTGTGTGTGTGTCCCAAAACATCATCCACATTCACAATTTATTTACTGAAAATTCAAACAGGGAAAAAGCATACAATGCCATGCAAATTCATTCACAGGTACAAGCATTAATAATAATTTAACAGTAAGAAAACACAAAATTAACCATGGAATTCATAGATAGATATATACTTATATTTTAATTCAGTTTTCTCCAACTAACTGCAGAAGAAAGAAGTTCCTCCTAGCCATAGGCACTATCAAGCCAAGCCTTACTTTAACAGGCCACCCCCAAGATGGGGCTATAAATCAAGAAGGGCTAAGTGTTTTTCCACAGCTTCTAAACAACCCAATATCTCATGTAACCCACTGGTGGCTAAAACCCCTCCATAGCTATCCTAATATTCAATTCTCCTTCCCCATCATCCTACTCAATTCCAGGAACAAGCCCCCTTCTTTGAGTTAATAGTCCCTCGAGAAACCTCTGTTCACCTTCTAGTGCTCCAAAACATGTTGGATAGGAAGTCTCTGAATTGGGAACACCGGGGATAAGTTACAGGTCGATTTTCTCTCTCTCACAAGTCTACCTATTAATGTCATGAAAAATTCATATTAAGAAATGGATTCACACTCCTCCTTCGTAATGGAAAGGATCATGGTGAAGGAAAATTCAAAATGGTGGGATAATAGAAGGAACGAACCCCTCTCAATATCTCATTCTTACTTTTATAAGCATGCACCATATTTCCATGTGGCCCATCCACATGGAACCAATATTAATTATCCTTTTGCATAAGTAAACAATGATTGATCAAATCAAGGCTCGTAATCAACGTTTAAACACTTGGTTTAATTCTATAAGACTATGGGTAAAAGATAATCCCACTCTCACTTCCCCTCTTGTGTATTCATAACCCCCCATCTCTTCTTTGTTCCTCTTCCTCTACATCTTTTGAAATTTTTTATATTAATATCAAAATGTACATTATAATTACATAGTATTGGTTATCCTAACCATTGTTTCTATATTTTATCCTTTACAACAAAATATTTTTGAATTTACATCACATGGTCAAAAAAGGGGTATTACATTGCCCTCCCCTTTAATTTATACAATATCCTCGATACATCATCAAAACTACGTACATTGACAAAAATTTGTCAAAATTTCAAAATAGTTCAAGGTATGCCACCAACATCACATCCTCGAGATCCCACGTTTCTTCTTCAGGACTGTAATTGGTCCATTGCACCTTTACGTATCTAATGTCCATGTTCCTCAACAACGTAGCTCTCTTTTCTAGGATGTGCATTGGTTTTACCCGAATATCTCCTTCCGGTTCCACCAAAAACACAACTCAATCAATTATGTGGTTAGGATTAGGAACATATTTGTTTAATAAATTTACATGAAGTACATTATGCACACACATACAAGCAATAAATTCTAATACATAAGCTACATTCCCTAGTCTATCCAAAATTTCAGATGGCCCACAAAATTAGGCTGTAAGCTTTGGACAAATTCCCAATTTCAAGGAACTCTTCTTTGGCTTGATTTTGAGATACACATGATCCCCCCCTTTAAATTATTTTATTTCTCTTCCTTTTCTACATAAATATTTTGTCTATCCTGTGCCACTTTCAAATTCTACTTGAGTTTTACTGTCTACTCTTCCATTTTTCTAAGTAGTTATGGCCCAATTATTACCCCGACAACTGAATTGTCCCAATTGATTGGAGTATTGCACTTTATTCTATACAATGCTTCAAATGGACTTATTTTCAAAGAAGCATGATATCCATTATTATATGAAAAATCTATCAGATACAGGTTGTCTTCCCATTTTGATTGTTGATCCATCACATACATCCTTAACATATCCTCAACAACTACTCTCTCAGTCTAGCCATATGTCGGTGGATGAGTGCTCAAATTTAGATTTGTTCCAAAACCTTTGAATAATCCCTTCCAAAATTTTGAAGTAAACTTTGGATCTCTATCTGAAACTATTGACTTAGGTATCCCATGTAACCTTGAAATCTCTTTCATATAAATATTGTTTTATTAGATGCTTTATAAGTTGATTTGACTGGTATATTAAAGTGAGCAACTTTTGTTAACATACCCACCACCATCATGATGGAATCATTTTATTTTATTTTCCTTGGAAACTTAATGATGAATTAAATGGTCACCACATCCTATTTCCATTAAGTTATTGGCATGGTTGCAACAATCCTACTGGACGTATATGCTCAACCTTTAGTCTTTGGCATTCAATGCACCTTTCTATATAATGAACAACATCTTTCTTCATTATTGGTCAAAAGTATTGATTTCTTACTATTGCAATTGTATTTTGGTATCCAGGATGCCCTGCATATGGAACATTATGCATCTCATTCATTACCAATTTCCTTAATTCCCCTAAATTAGGAACATACATTCTTGTTTTGTATGTAAGAATTACATTTTCTTCCAAATTGTAACCTTCCTATTTTTGTTGTAAATTGTCTTGCTATAATTCTTGTTTTACCTGAAGGTAATATTCATCTGTTGTGACAACTTCAATAATTCTATTTTTTAAATTTGATTTACATATACTAATGGCTGAGGCATGTAAATAATGAACCCTTCCACTGAGTGCATCAACAACTTTGTTTTCCTTTTCTATAATATGTTAGATATCAAAGTCAAACTCACATAGAAATTTCAACCATATTGTTTGTCTCGCATTCAAAATGTTCTTCTCAAGCAAATATTTCATCCCACTATGATATGTTCTTAATTCAATTTGTCTACCCATAAGGTAATGTCTCCACTTTTTTAATGCATGAACAATAGCATCAAGTTCCAAATTATGCGTGACATACTTTTTCTCATGTTCTTTAATCTTTGTTGATTCATAACAAATCACATGTCCATTTTGCATAAGGACTATACCAATTCATTCTTGAAAAGCATTTGTACATACAAAAAAATCTCCAGTTGGATTAGCAATATTAAGAATTGGTGTACTAGTGAGAAATTTATTTAACTACTAGAAAATTTCTTCACATTGTTGTGTCCACTAAAAATTGACTCCTTTCTTCTTCAATGATGTAATTAGATGTGGAATTTTGAATAATCTCTCTATAAGTATCTTGTAGTATCCAACTATTCCCATGAATGACCTTACTTCTGATACATGTTTGGGTGTAGGCCATCCCATAATAGATTATATGTTCTTTGGATATACTACTATGCCTTCTTATGGAATGATATGTCCCAAGTAGTGAATATGTCTCTGATAGAAATAACATTTACTTAGCTTGGAATAAATTTGGTGTTCCCTTAACACTTGTAGCACCAATATCATGTGTTCCTCATGCTCTTCTTCTAAATTTGAATAAATAAGAATGTCATCCAAGAATACAATGACAAATTGATCTAAATACTTCCTGATTATACCATTCATCAAGCACATAAATGTAGTCAATGCAATTTTTTACCCAAATGAAACCACCACAAACTCATAGTGACCATATCTAGACCTGAAGGATGTATTCATAATGTATTCAGTTTTTATTCTCACTTGATGGTAGCCATATCTCAGATCTATCTTTGAGAAAATGTTTTCTCCTCTGAGTTGATCAAACAAGTCATCAATTCTAGGAAGTAGATATTTATTCCTCATAGTGACCTTGTTCAACTGCCTAAAGTCAATCCATAACCTCATAGTTCCATCCTTATTCTTTAAAAATAGTATGGTTTCTCCCGAGGGAGACACGCTTGGGCATATATACCCTTTCTTCAATAATTCTTCTAGCTGCATTTATAACTCTTTTTACTTAGGTGTACTCATTCTGTATGGAACTATGGATACTGGGGAAGCTCTAGACATCAAATAAATAGAGAAATCAATATTCCTTTTTTGTTCCAATCTTGGTATTTATTTAAATACATTTGTAAAATATTGCAATATTGGAAAATATTCTAAACTTGGGATTTTACACTTTTTTAGTTCTTCCACATGAGCGGCATACAACTGACATCCTTTTCTGAAGCACTTCTTTAATTATAAAGATGAAATTTCTCTTGTGGAAATAGGCCTTGGAATTCCTTTCACTATCTTTTGTTTCCCTTATTAGTTAAGACAGGTAAATGAATTGTTATGACAACCCAACATCACATCATGTACATTTAACCAATCCATCCCAATAAGTACATCATATGAACCAAGTGGGATTATATTCAAATATGCAAATGTGTTCATTCCATTCATATCCAATGGACAACTCTTTACTAATTCATTAAATTCCTTTTTGTTCCAATTTTGTTACACATATTTATCGCCATCATAATATACTGAGAGCCAAACATGAAAACTTGCCTCCAATCCCCAAGTTATGAATTTGAATTTGGACTTGGACAAGTTATTTCATGCCTTTGTCCACCACTGCACTTTCCTTGTGGACAATTTGCGTTACCCCACTATGTAACTCTTGTTTTCCATGAACAACAAGCGGTTCCACTGCCCCATGCCTTTATACAATGAGTGGTGCAATATGGGTAACGCTCTGTCTTAATTGACAAAGAGCGATGCTCAAGTTTTAAATATAAAAAGAGAAGTTTCACGAAGCTTCTCGAACCTTAGCTTCATGGAAACCTCATCGCTAGACTCTTGGACCACCTAGACTTAAGATCCCTCCTTGTAGGATCTCCCCTCCACCTCACCCATGAGAATCTCAACCATTCCTATCCTCCCTAGCTATAAGTATTGTCTCACCCCCCATGGGTAAAGGGAGGAATATTATGCTACAGTATCAAAACTCTGGCCAAATATAGCCAAGGAGAGTAAGCACTAGGTTGGAAAGTTTGAATCTTTGGAGGAAAGAGGCTTCTTGAGAAGAGACTTCTCAACACTAAGGATCTTGGTTGTAATCTCTCTCTCTCTCTCTCTAATTCTATTAATGCAATGGAATTTCCTTTCCCATGAATCATATTGTGTATTGATCAATTGTTTCATTGTTGAATTCCTTAGTCATAAACATAGGATTATAGATTGTACTTGGTGATTTGATCTTGTATGTGCTTTGGTTGTATGCTTCATGCAGGTGAATATGTGGAGATCTAGCATTCCAAAGGACTGGTGCATCACATTGTATGATAGGAAAAATAATCCATTCCAAGCATCTATCAATATTAGTGGAAGTGCTTTTCATTGTTGTGACTCATTTTCTCTATCTTAGAGTATTTTAGACTAGGGAAAAAACTTCTGTCTGCAGAAGGTGATTATTTCCAACAACAAATATGGTGACCATATTGGGGAGAGTATTAGAACTTATAAAGTTTCTTGGCTCTTTCCTTGATTTGAACTTTCATCTCTTAAATGATCATATCCACTAGTTGTTTAGTTGGATTTGATTCGATATTGATTCGATATTTTCATATATGCTTATATGATTTATTTCTCGGATTTTTATTATCATTTGATGCTAGTAAATTGAAAATTAATATTTTATTTTCCATCCTATGTCTTGTTTTTGAATTTGCAAGCTCCACCGCACTTGGGTAGTTTACTAAGATCAGGCGTTGCACTTTCTACAGAGGCAATCACCAGTGCCACTACATTAATCCAGTGGACAAATAGCAGTGCCACTTCTCTGTTCCTGTTGGAAAAAGGAAGTTTTGGAGAAGTAAGGCTATGTACAACACCTTCAAGAAGCGGTTCCAGGTAGGGTTTTTAATCCTTATGCTTTTTTTCAAGCTTGGAATTTATATTTTATATTTTGAACTTGTTCTGGGTTGTTTATGTTAACTTCATCTGTGAATTAAAATCTGGAATTTGAAGTTATGATTGGTTAGGTTAGATCTCAAAGAAATAATTGAATTAGCTTGTGATCTTCTTGTAGTTTTGATTTTGGTTGAAGAAGAATTCTGAAAAGTAAGTGTAGATATAGATCTCTGAGTTTGTTTAATAAAATTGAAAGAAAGTAGTTTTTCTTTTAGTCTTCATTAGTTTAATTTAAGGTTGTTTTCCTTATTTGATTTTGAAAAATTGAGAGAAAGGTCTAGGTCAAGCTTAGGTAAAAGTTGGTACATACTTGGTTGGTATTCTAGACTCTCAAGTGTTTACAGTCAGCTTGTTTCTTCATTGTTCTTACTCTCAGACAAAAGAAAAAGTGTGTTGTGTGCATCTTATTTTTATTCTAAAGAAATTTGGAAAATATGGTGTTTCAATAGTCATCATAGTTTTTCTTCCAAAAGAGATCTTGTCATTTCACTTTTCAAGACTCTTGTTTTTGAATTCATGATGTGCTTGCAATAGGTCTCAAGATATAGTTCTTTTTTGTTTGCTTAGGATTTAGTCATTTTTTGGATAAATAGGAATCGAACGTCTATCTCTTCTCTAAGTAGGGCATTTTGTGAAAAGTGGAAGGAAAAATTTGCACAAGCATTCTGCATGGTTTTACTTCTATGTACTCACCTCATGCATTCACCTAACTAAAAAAAGATAAAATCAAGTGTTAGAATTAAGTTAAAATTTGTACAAAGGTGTGATAGGTTAGAGACATGTTTTGACATCTTTAAGCGTAGGAGCTATCGTTATTTTCCTACACTGCATCATGGGGATCGTGCAGTTCTTCAACATATCGTTGGTATATCGAACAACCTTTCACATACCCTTGAGGTATATGGAAAGGTACTTCATGTACTTAGTTGTATATCGAAAGGCCTATTTTGAATAGTTGTGCATTAGACAACACTACTATGGAGTGGATTCCCCAGGTACCTTGTGTATATAGGGAGACACTTTTAGGGATCCTGAGACCATCTGAGCATTTCCCTTTGACCGTCCTATCACTGCAATACACCGAGAACATCACTTGGGGATATTACTACATGCGTACTATCTAGGTAGTCAGTTATTTAGGTAAGGGTGCAGTCCCAATCCTCCTTGTCACACTCTACTATTGGACCTTACGATATATGGTGAGCTATGGTGGTTTGAAAATCCTATGAGGATCCCGACTTTTTTACCACTCCTATCACAAGTTCTGATTGTTTCTCTACCTTGAGTAAGTTTTGATTTTCCTTCTTAGATATATATTTTAACTTTGATATCATTTTGATTTTTATAAAATGGTTTATTTTTCATGGGGGGGGTCTCCTCGGTTACAAGGGTTATCACCAGAAAATCCTTTGAATCCTCTGACTCAACCTCCCATGGAAAGATACATGGAGAAACATTTTGAGGTAGGTAGTGCTTCCATGCCTGAACTAGAAGGATTTCTAGTTGAAGAGGAAGTTGTTGAATCGCCTCCTCTCAATGTTCCCTTGATGGACCTATCGGGACCACCACTAGTGGAGAATCCCTCCTCTCACAATGTATATTTTGTCATCCCAACTCCTTCTCAAGCTGGGATTCATCAGTTCTAGCCTAATGAAATGCTAGCTCCCATATTTGGGACTAATGCTCCATTTTGGGAAAATTCCCTTGTTCAAGGTATCTCACAGTTTGGTACTACTACTATCATGAATGTGGAAGCTATGGAGTTGACCCCAAACTCTAGAAGACCTTTTCCCTACCTTCTACCTAGTGATATTTTAGGAAGGCCATTGAATGTCACTTCTAGTGTTGTATCAGCCAATCCTCCACTTGCACCTACGGTGTCTAGACTTGATACTCCTTCAAGAGTGGTACGATCAGCTCAAAATCCTTTGCCAAAATCTCATATGGGAGGAGCTCCTTTTCCTCTCGTAGATTTTCCAAATGTGGGAAGTCAATTTTTCCCTCCTACTTCCCATATAGCTAGAGGTTATTATGTAAATTTTCTACATATTATCTCACATATTCCCCCTCCAAATGTTGGATCTAGTGGTCATTCTGGTCTTGGTCCTACTGGTCCTACTTCGTAACCTAACATTGGGTTCCTCCACAAAAACCTAACATTGGTAATAAATACCTTAGCGGGGCGTAGTACAAAAATCCATTATATTTCCCTTATCCTGGAGGAGTTACCAATCAATGGGATCAACCTACTTATGGACCTCAAGTCAAACCTAACCAGGTGCAACCATCCTTTTTGGGTCAAAATGCTCCTAACTATCAATAATTCAATGGGTTTTATGGTCAACCTCCATAGATCTTTGGTCCTATATGGGTGTATTTACCTTATTGGTATTATAATTACCCACAACCAAACCGACAACTTCCATTTTTGGCCATATTTGATTTACTTGACCTATCCAAGTTAATAAATGATCCCATTCAACATGATTTGTTTTGTCCTATCATCCTAGTGAAAATTCCATCAGACATTCCAAATTTTGATGGAAAACAAGGTGAATATCCCAAAAATCACAATGATGAATTTCCGTTTGTGGTGTTAATCCAACTCCATAATGGATGATTCTATCCAATTGAGACTCTTCCAAAGAACATTGACCGGCACAACCGCAAAATGGTACATTGAACTTCCACAACACTCGTTTGTAGATTTTAACTCCTTGGAAATAGTGTTTCTTACTCTCTTCCAGTTACCTATCCGATATAAAACTGGTACATATATCTTGACCTCTCTCTAGAAAAATACCTCCACTCCAATATTAGATCACATTCATGAATGGAGGAGGCATCGAAGGTTAATCAAAGCTCCCATTCCAGATCAAGTTTTAGTTGACTGGTCCACCAAGTCCCTATTTCCTCCTATTGCTTGAGAGGTGGCCATGGTTGGTGTTGTAACAGAAAAGTAGGATATTATTTGGGCCCAATATTTAGACTTAGTCTATTCTTAGTCTGTAACTTTATATGATTTAATTCCTCATGCTCCTTGTCCTAGCACCAATCCTTCCAAGCCACTTGCAGAGAATCCTTTTGATGGTGTTGTTGGTACAATTCAACCTTCATCTACATCCATGTATGCTAAACCACATAGTGCTTCAAACACAACTTCTTCTACTCATACGGTTTCCACCGAGGTGAATGGAATTCAATCCTAACAATCACATGGAAACACGAACAAAGGAAAAGGTAAGAATAAGAAACATGTAAACCAATAGGAGAGTACCAAAATATCTACCACAGAGAATGATGAAAAACCTAAACAGAAGGCTAAGTATCCTTTCTTATTGTGTGGAGATGATCACTTCACAAAGGAGTGTACTCGTCATGAAGATATTAATAAGTTTTTAAAAATTAACCCCACACCAGCAGTTCTAACCGACCCATTTCTGTCCCAACAATAATTGATTGACCATACATCTTTGCATGGTCCTTCATCCTCTACTGAAGACATTCATATGATGTCTGTCAAAACACTTGCATTGTGTCACGTACCTTCTCCTCATCTCGATGATGGAGAGGACGCGGCCAACATATTGTTGTTGTCAAATGGGAAAAATAGCCCCCTGAACATAAAAACATAAACATGCATTGGGTTAAAACATAACAGATGCATAAATCATTAACATGCATTAAACATGAATATATACACGGATGCATAGTGCATCCTACAGTGGAAGAAAAACTCATTCGCTCAAAACATTCAAACATTCAACATGTTCATTTTAATTCACAAAACAAATAGTTTGCAGAGATTAAGCACAAGAATAAAAGTAAATACTTATCTTGTAATTGCATTGTCTCGCAACTAGCTATGTTGCTGCAACTTTCTACCCAACCATAGGCCAGTGTGCTCATTAATATCTTAGCACCATTTCCACCCCTAAGTTGGGCATGATTCCATAAGGAACTAAGGAACAACAGGCTCATACACATAGCCAAATACATATCAAACCCAACCAAGCCAAAAATACATTTGGGTTTATTAGGCTATTAGGGAAAAAAAGCCAATAGCATGAGGGTTCCTTGGACTTACTCAGCCAAGCCAACAATCACACCCAAACACTTTCATACCCTTTAACAGATGGGTCTCTTGGACTTACTCATCCAAGCAAACACTTTGCATCAAATACACAGTCAACCAATTAATCAAAACACATCCACACACAACTGTTGGATATGAACAAAACATTTATGGGCAACCAAAATGAAATGGCTGAGAAGAGCAACACCTTGGAACATCAAATACACTTATAGGAAATGTTCTTGTGCGAATTCAGCCACAAAAAACCCCCAAATCAAAATATGATCTTAGAAAATGTCTTTGAGCATTACCGGAGCAAAAACGACCATCATTCACACCCAAAACAGGATATATTGGTTCCCTAACCATTGAGAAACACAAAAATGAATTTATGGGCATGGAACAGTGAGGAAAACATCAGGAAATCAATGGGAAAATGCCCAACAATCTCAGATGCCTGAGGAAGACCAAAAATGACCTCTTGAAATGCCCAAAAAGTGAATCACTGCTGCACATTCACTGAACAAAAAAAATGAGATTTCCCAGCTACGACAATGAGGAAAAACACAGTAAAAATGCCCAGGGAGGATCCCAGACACTAATCATTTCCAAAATCGAATTCCCAGCCCTGGGAAAAATTAAGGAAACAACAAAAGACATGAGAGAGAATGCCCCAACTATCTCTAGCTGCATGAGAAAGAAAACGCATGGGTGAATAATGGCTTGGGAAGGAATTTCCCTCACATTTACTTGCCCAAGAAGCCAAAAAAAATGTTTTCCGAAAAATGGGTAACTCCCCAAATTCGAATTTGACCCCCATACCTTTCCCATACCAAGGCAATAAATTCCTTTACCAATTTTAGATGACTGGCCATAAAAGACAAAAAGGGTGGTTGACAACTTGATGGATTTTCCCTTTGACATTTGGCCTTTTTCCCAAAGGATCAAAGGTTTGAATAATTCCCCCTCCCTATTCCTTGTGAAACCATGCCCCCATCTCTTTAACGTTACGGCGCGTAGCTAGTCGTGGTATTTTATTAATGTAGCATTTCACATGGTGTCTCAAACACATTGTGACTGGCTAGCACATAAACCATCGAAATCAATTTTAATCGCTGAAATAAGACACTAAATCCATGGTGGGGCCTTTTCCTTGAGCTCCACACCATGATTTAATACAATATTTACATCATATGCAATTTAATACCATGGGGTCAAAACTGGGGTGTTACATGTTGACTTCTAGAAGTCATACATATGACAAGACACTTGAGAAGAAAGATGAGTGTGCTTCTCCCGAGAATACTCCTCTAGTCAACCCCTCTCCTCCACCTCCTTCTAATGGTCCTCTCACTATTGAGAAACCTAGTTTGGACACGGTCTTACTTCCTCCTAAGAGTACAATCCGTAAAAAAAAATTCAGTCGTAGTGCTCGAGCTACCCAATTTTACAATGTTGTTGAAGATTTAGCTCAAGAACATTGCGTTATGTCCATCTTGGAAGTACTCCAAAGTTGTCTTGCATAGCAGAAGAACTTGTTGTCAGCTCGAGGCTAGCCCACCAAGTTTCTTTTCAAATAGCTACAAGATTAGTTGGTAGGAAGGTCCATCAGACTGTTTTAGATGAAGGAGATTCAACCTCATTCTTATCAATGTCTTCCTGGAAATCCATTGGTTCTCCTAAATTGAATAAGTCACCAACCGCATTAAAAGCTTTCGACAAACGAGATTTTCAACCCCATGCTATGATTCTGGATTTGTCTATCGGGATGGGGGGAAAACCGTTTCTATCTAAGTAGAAGTTGTTGATGCTACTTTAGATTACAATCTATTATTAGGAAGGAATTATTTTTATGATATGATGGTCATTGCGTCATCAGTTTTTCACATGCTCCTGTTCCTGCATCAAGGAAAAATTGTGACTATAGACAACCTCGATTATTGCTCACCAGATATTATTGCTTCCATGACAAATAAGATTCAAATATTAGGGCAGTCACCTCCTCCCTATCAGTCTGTGGGGGTTGGACTGTTGAAATATTCTTCATGCATGGTATTTTTTCCTTCCAACACTACCCCTCCTAGCATATAAACTTCCATGGTAAACATGATATCATCCACAACTAGGGCCATACCTAATGGAAAAGAGATTGCTGACTCATATTCTCCGAGTCCACATGAAGCCCTATATGATGATATTCATTATGTTTCCGATTCCTACATAAGTGATCATCATTTGGTAGCATTATATCCTTACCATATACCTTATTGGCTAGATTCCCCTCTCCCAAATTTCGATTATCTCTCATGGGATTTTCCATCGAATGAGTCTATTATGGAGGTTAAGAATCTGGATGAATCTTTATGGAAGATTCTCATCATCGATCGTCATTTCTTCCTAATACCAATTCGGTAGATTCATATTTTGTTTATCTTATCAGTTTCGATATAACTGAGTATCCACAAACACCTGTATTATTGCAAGGTGTTTATTCTAAAGGGAATTTATGCAACATCGCCAAAACAATTCCCCTCGATACATCGGTCAACCCAGGTGTTATCAGGCATTTCCACATAGGCCAAAACTACTTGGCAACAAAAATTGAGGAATACTGAGGTATTTTTAAGGAAATTTGTGATGTTTTTTCCTAGACTTATGAATAAATTGACGGAATTGATCCATCTATCGTCCTGCATAATATCAAGACCTATCTGCTGGAAAGACCTATTAGGAAAAAACTTTGCCAAGTCCACCCAAGAAAAGTTGCAGCCATTAAAGCTAAAGTTGAAAATATTTTGAAAGATGGTTTTATCTTCCCCGTGCCTTTAACCAAGTGGGTGTCTAATATTTTCCATGTCACCCATATGTCACCAAGAAGCAGGGTACTATTAGCATTTGTATCGATTATAGGGACCTAAACAAAGCTTGTGTGTTGGAAGTGTCATTTTCTATTTTATGGATGGATTTTCCAACTATAATCAGATCGATATTTTACTTGCCGACCAACATAAAATGACATTTTCTGTCTGTGGGGACCCTTCACTTATTGAAAGTTACATTTCGGTTTGAAGAACGCTAGAGCTAATTTCTAACTAGCTATGCCTTATTCCTTTCATGATATAAAACACATAGTGGAACCATATCTAGATGACTTACTCACTCATTCACAACAACAAGAAGACCATTCAGGGCATCTTAGACACATTTTCCTTTGATGTCGTCATTACCATATTCGTCTCAATCCAAACAAGCATGTTTTTTTTGTTAAGTCTAGATGTTTGCTTGGTTTTGTTGTTTCTAGGGATGGGATTCATATTAATCCCTTCAAAATTGCTTCTATCGTTTCCTTACCACCTCCGATAAATATTATTGAACTCCAATTTTAGCAAGGGAATGCAAACTTTATTCATCATTTTGTATGCAATTTTGTAGAAAAATGCATGGCTATATGTGTCTCTTGAAAAATAATACTCCCTTTCTTTGGGATGATCAGGATCAAAGAGATTTTGACAATTTCAAACATGCTTTAACACACTCACTTGTGTTGCACCCCCCAAATTATTCAAAATATTTTCTTCTTTACATTGTCATCTCCACTACTACTATTGGTATGATTTTAGTACAGGAATATTTGAACAACCAAGAACATGTGATATACTATCTAAGTAAGAGTATTCTTGACTCTAAAACCTACTACTCACATGTGGAGAATATATCCTTAGCTATGGTCATTGTTGTGCAATGTTTCTGTCACTACATCTTACTTCGCACCACTACCGTTCTAGCATATCAAAACCCTATGTACTATATTCTTATGTGTCAGGTATTGTTGGAGAAACCCACCAACAAAGCCTCATCGATAGGGGTTCTCACTCTGTCGATGCCCAACCAGCGCGATATCCCTGAGCACTAGCCTAGACAGCTTTTACCCTACCCAGCAACATCCGTAGAGAAGACGAAGTCTCACCCGAGATGTTCAAGAGAGAGATGTCGAAACCGAGTTTCCGGCAGTGAGGACAGAAGATATGGGGATACAACGAGGAGACAACATAACTATTGGACCCAGAAATATGCAATCGACATTAACTCATTTACACAACTATAGAGTTCATCATGCATTGTCACAATATTGCTAGTGCAGCAACATTATTTATAAAACATCTCAACTCATAATGCAACAGAAATATAACAAACTTAAAACAGATCGCATCAACATCAATATAGCAGAAATGGAATAGACCATGGTGAAATTATAACATATCGCAGCATCATGATAAAACAGATCGCAGCATCATAATAGATTAGATCGTAGCAGGAATAAAAGATAAGATCTTTGCAACAACTGTCATATCATACTAATCTTGTGCAAAGGATCCAAAATACACAATTCTTCTCAAAAGCAGGAGGTTGAATACATCAAGAAAAACCCAGATAGATCATAGATACAACAAGAAATTCTCAAAAACCATAAACTGATTGCACTAGACCTCATGGACAATCATGCTCCAGATAATGTCAACTCTCAAATCATGCTCATGCTACTATATCGATTCAATTACAAAATTAGTTCTTAGGATTGCACCTTTACATTGAGGGTCCACTTCTAACTAACTTATAACCGCTAATGACCTATTGTGACAAAACTTGGTCAAATAATATATAAAATATTCAAAATGGTTATTCTTTTTCCCATTGCGTTGATCTGGCCTTGTGCAGTACCGCGTGAGCTTGCGCAGGTGCCACCACACTGCGCAAATCACTTACCAAAACCCCTTCCAACAGGTACGAGGTGTAAAATATTCCCGTTGGGTTTTCATCCTACAGGAATTTGATCTCGAATTTGCCAATACAACTTCTAAGAAGTCTCTAGTCTTCATGGAGTTGATGTGTGACCTTCCTCGTGCTCCCACAGAAGCTGAGACCAATGGTTCATTTCTAAATGAATTTGTGTTCCCTATAAGAATGAATGATCTATGGTATGGAGATATGATCATTTATCTCCAAACTCAAAGGTTTTAGCCCAATCTTCCCCATGACGATCGTCGACGCATTCATCACCACGCTAAGTATTACCTCATTCTTAACAACACCTTATACCAGTATGGTATTGACTAGATCCTTAGACGATGTCACTCGTGATGAGGATGAACAAGTCATGAATGATTTCCAATCTGTAGCTTTTGGAAGTCATCTTTCTAGGATGGCTACAGCTCAGAAAATTCTTCGCGCTGGGTATTTCTGGCCCTCGGTCTTTAAATATTGTCATGAAGCGGTTAAAAAATTCCCACCTTGCCATCTTTTCTATCCAAAAAAGTGCACCGACCCTGATCTGTTACACCTTGTCATTATCGTTGGACCTTTTTCCAAATGGCGGATTGACTTTATGCATTGTAAGCCTACCTCAGCCAAGGGGCATGGTTACATTATCGTAGATGTGGATTATTTCACAAAATGGGTTGAGGCAATGCCTACATATGCAAAGGATGGTAAGACTATCTCCCTATTCCTTTTCAATGACGCCATAGCTAGGTTTGGAATTCCAAAAGCCATAGTAACTGATCATGGATCTCATTTTCATAATCAAATGATGGTCGACCTGAGTATCAAGTTGGGTTTTCGTCATGAAAACTCAACCCCTTACTATCCACAAGCTTATAACCAGGTCGAACCCATTAACAAGGTATTGAAGACTATGCTTTGTATGATGGTTGGAGATCATAAATCCAATTGGAACTTAACTCTCTTTTCTGTACTATGGGCTTACAGAACTTCGGTCAAAACAAAAACTGTTTTTATGCCTTTTCAATTAGTCTAAGGACTGGAAGTTGTACTGCCTATCGAGTGTGAAATTCCATCACTCAATCTTGTAGTTGAACTTCTATCTAATACTTCTACTGAATAAGAACATTTTCTTTATCTGTTAAACCTTGATGAGACTCAAAGAGATGCCTCCTTGGTTAATGAGTTGCACAAAAAATGGATCAAGGCCCAATATGATAAATCAGTTCAACCTCGTGTTTTTAATGAAGGAGCATTAGAGAGAATTTGAGGTCAAAAATGGGCCTCCTAAGAGATGTACTACAAAAATATAAGATATATTAAAATATTATGAGTTAGGGGTTTTATGGGGTAGGTATATATGATAACTCATCTCCCAC
>LPNX010607170.1:629361-688987 GCA_001517045.1 Pseudotsuga menziesii | reverse complement strand
GGGGATGATGTCATCTACTAGAATGTAATTGGTTGATTTTTATAGTACATTTTGGTCCTTTTGAGGCCCATTTTTGACCTCAAATTCTCTCTAATGATAGGATTCTGACCTATGATATGAAACATGACAAACATGGGAAGGGGAAGCTTGAATCGATCTGCTATGGTCCTTTTATTGTGAGTAAAGTCTTAGAAAAATGGGCCTATGAGCTTGTTGACTATGATGGGATACCTTTTGGGAAATCTCGCAATGGGTTGTACCTGAAAAGTACTATGCTTGAGATATCTTTTGCATTAGTACCTTGTATATATATGTACATTTTTACTTTTAGTGTGGTTTTGTTATTTTAATATGGTTTTGAGTTTTGTCAATACTATTTATCCCATGTTTTTATTATGTATATCAGATCGATTTCTATGGTTTCGCTGATGGTGCTTGCTGTCATACCCTGAATCTTGCTTCATCTGCCTGGGTATTGTATTACCAATCTCATGACCTAATTAGTTCAGGAGAAGTATGTATAGGGACACCCATCAATAACATTGTCGAGTATCACGTAGTGATAGGTTTGTTAAATGAAGCTGCATCTCATGACATTGGCCATTTGGTAGCCTTTATGGACTCTCAACCAGTGGTTTCTCATCTAAATCACATTTACACCATTCGAAATCCGATACTTCTTCATCTCTTTTGGAGAGTACATTTGTTGGAAAGGTCATTTGAATCTATTACTTATTAGCATATCCCTAGATCATGTAACACAGTTCCAGATTCGCTTGCCAATTACATGTTG
The DNA here is from genome assembly GCA_001517045.1 of Pseudotsuga menziesii. NCBI lineage: Eukaryota > Viridiplantae > Streptophyta > Pinopsida > Pinales > Pinaceae > Pseudotsuga > Pseudotsuga menziesii. The sequence goes on along the minus strand of LPNX010607170.1, from coordinate 688,194 downwards.
GATTGGTTTATTTCTCATTCATGACATTTGATAAGTAAAAAAAATGGTTCATTGTAAATAAACATTAACAGTAAAAATACATAAAACTCATATAATATCATTCCATGATTGAAAATAGATAGGACGCCAATAAGTCTGTATATATATATATATATCAAAAGTGTGTTTTTACAAAAAATGGTCTCGAGACCCCAACTGAAGCACATTGGATAACAAAAATTACTGAAGTTGGATAGCTTTTAGTGTCTGCATCATGTGGGATCCTAGTCATGCTCATGATAGCACATGATGACCCTTGCCACTCTACGTAGAAAGCGTTTGAAGCAACCTGACACTCCTGTGGTGTGTCTTTGATACCTCCTAGGGAGGTCATCCATAGTGATGTTTAGGATATCTAGTGTCAGCCGACTGAGGTTTTCCTCTAGCACGGTCACCTCGTCATCTCCTCTATGAAAAAACAAGACCCCCACTTACCTGTCAATGGGAGAGGATCCCCCAGGCCGTGCCAATCCCACATATACATGAGAAAAGTAGGTATTGTTAACATACATAGAAATCATAAAACATAAAAAATATAAAAACATCAATTTCTTAGTATATCACTCACCCATATCACCCCACTAAGCATATACTAGTAGGGTCAGATCTAGATCTCCCCTAAATTTGGTACTGACATATGCATAGTACTCAATCATGAGGAGTTGATCATCTAACCATCAGAAGAACACGGTCCAATACTTTACCTTGGAGCCTCTTCTGCCATGGCAGTCCATGATCTCCACCCATATCAGCATGCGTGGATCTCTTTCCATCAAATCAGTGAAGGCCACTTGTAGCCTCAGATGGGATACCCTCTCAATAAAAAAATACACTAATATAGTGCCATAGTTGAATTTCTTCAACTCTCTTCATCGACATTTAGTCAGTTGTTCCTTCAGAGCAACAAGTAGGGATTTTTCCCAGTTGAAAATCATGCGCACCATTTCCTCATTGGCATAGAGAATATGTGCACGAGATGGTTGGTTAGCCCCTTGGATCCTTGTTGGCAAGGGTTTTGGGACAAGTAAGTTGCACAGCATCGCGGTAGCTGCACAAGCTCACCCGGTACCGCGCAAGGGCAGATTGGCCCGATAAGTGGGAAAATAATCATTTTTAATATTTTATGTATATTTTGACCAAGTTTTGTTGCAAAAGGCCAGTAGCAGTTAGAAGTCAGTTATCAGTGGACCCTTGATGTAAAGGCATAAGCCTATTTATAGATCCATTTTGGAGAGTCATAAAGAGATAGAGATAGAGCGTCATATGTGAGTAGTTGCGAACAATTCTATTGCATGTGCGATTGTAAGGGATACAATCTAGTGCGATCTGTCTTATGGAGATTTTCCTGTCTTGATTGCGATTTTATCTGGGCTTCTTTCTGATGTATGCAGTCTTCGGTTTTGGAGAAGGATTATGTAATGTGGCGTATTTGCGTAAGATTAATATATGATGTGATGTATATGGCTCAATCCTTGTCTATTGTTACAGATCTATTGTGATGTTGCGGCTCTGTTTTGTTGAAATGACATGTTATAGATGTGATTCAGCCTCTTCCTGCTATATCAATGCGATGTGTTGGTTTTAATTTTTTATAATGTGCTATGACATTCCTTGAATAATGCTATGAAATTTTCATATTGTATGAGGATTGAATAAGTTATGATCTCCCTCCGTCAGATCCCCATATCCTCCTCTATCATTGTCAAAAACTCGGTTCTGACAGCTCTCCCTTGAACGCCTCAGGTGAGACCTCGTCTGCTCCACAGATGTTGCTGAGAAGGTTAAAACCTGTCTGGGCCGGTGCTCAGGGAGATTGCGTTGTAGGGCATCGACAGAGTGGGAACCCCTGTCAATGAATCTTTTTTGGTGGGCTTCGCCAATAAATGGTTCTGTTTCCAGGACTGAGTCGCAATTAGGAGGGGGATATGCTCTAGCATTTGTCTCAATCAAAGATCAATGGATGGTTTGATCTGAAGTTGCAGGAGTTTGCTAAAGTCGAAAACCAGAATCCTAAGCTGTCGACGGGCCACTGATTGGATAGATATATCCACGATGGTCCTCATGAATGGTTCTTTTGTGAGTTCCCTGTGTTCTTGCATGAATGGTTGGAAAAGTTTGCTATGCAAAAGACAAACTTTTAAGGAGGAGAACCGACATCCCAGATCCCAGAATCAATCCAGGAGTTGCAAGAAACCAGCAACAAGGCATCGTGAGCAGTCGAGGTATGGCTGGATAGTATATTAGAAGGATACATCATTGAGTTTGCTGTTGATACTAATAAATCTTTCAGCGAGGCAGAAAGGGAGTTTTTCAGTGGACCTTGTAGAAGGTTCCTATTGTCACTACAACTATCGATTAAGCAACTAGTCTGTGAAAATGGTATCCTAAATATGGACCAAGAGTAGTGGAACTCTGGTGTGCGGGGGTTGTAGGCACCATGACAGAAAGGGGGGAAATGCATAAGGGAATAAGGGGTATATGGGCATGAGTTCTGGTGAGAATGTAAAGGTTGTCGAAGAAACAAGTGGTTGTACAAGGGGAGGAGAAGGGTTTCGAGAAAAGAGAAAGAGGATGGGAGAAGGTCCTGCTGAAGTTGAAGTGTGATACCGTGAAGAACAACCACACGGGATGAAGTGACCTTTTTGTGACGAAGTGGACATACAGGCCCAGGTTACACCAAGAATAACGACAGGATCGAACCCCAGCAATAATGTGTTTACTCCTCCGCGGACTACTCCACCATAAGGAAGGAACACGCATTCTATGTCGACTTTCTTGACATGTCAACAACAGTCTAGTAATAGAGCACCAACAGGAGGAAGAAAGTCTAGAATGGTGGGAGATGAAATGAAATTGCCAATATTCAATGGAAATGGCACCGATGATCCAGAGCAGTATTGGTTCTTATGTGAAGCGATATGGACTGCTCGAAAAACTATTGATGATGATGTCAAGAAAAGTGAGCTAGCCACTACTCTGAGGGGCCATGCAATGGAATGGTTTATGAGATTCACATGGGTGCCTCAAGGAGGTACTGCAAAAAAAATGGATGAGATCATAATAGGGCTATTTGAGGAGTTTAAGAAGCCAAAATACGAAGCTCAGTACATTACTAGATCGAAAGAGATCAAACAATTCCCCAATGAAACAATTTGGGATTTTGATCAATGATTCAAGACATTTATGGCTCGGGTCAAATTTCAGATGAGTGATGTTCAACATAAGGAATGGATTATCACAGTGCTCATCTTGATATTCGACAACCATTAATGAAACAAAATATTGCGATATAGAGTGAGGCCCTAGAGACTGCGATGAAATTAGAGGCATCACTAGTAGGGGAAACCGCCGTTGGAATTAATCAAATTCAGGTGAAATTGGCCAATTTAACGCTGCAATTGCAAGACATCAAAAAGGACAAGGAATATCGTGATGATATTTGGTGCACACATTGCCATGCTAATGGACATACCAAGGATACTTGTCTGACATTTCAAAACTATTTATTGTCAGGAGCCCCGAGCCCGTTGAGTGGTGTTGACGCACCATGGTGTCACATCTGCCAGGTCTATGGGCATCGACACGAGAACTGTGATTGTATGCAGAAGATGGTTACCAATGCAGAAAGTTTGTACCATACATTTTGTTGGTCAGTTGGACATGATGACAGAAACTACCGTGCTTATGATTCGTACTTTGTGAAAGGAGAGGACCCCCAGATAGCACAAGCATAGCCGCAAGTAGTACAACCAGTAGTGCAAATACTGTATATGCCACCACCACTATTGTAGTTTGTCCCTACGTAGCCACAACAACAGTTTATGGCACAGCCACAGTTCATACCACAGCTGCAGATGGTGTTACAACCATAGTATAACTAGGCACCGCGACCACGGTATAATCAGCCGCAATATGTTCAAGCTACGTAATATGTCTAGTAGCAACCTGTTGCAACTGCAACAGTTTCCCCAAATTTTCAAATTTTGTACCCCTTTGTTAATTTTAGCATTGCCTGGAATCATTTGGATCCATGAACTCTTTTTTTTTGCTTTAATTTTGGACTATTTCGAGGATTACTCTCTTCCTGCGTTTCGGAAAATTGCTTATTTTTGAAACTGCTATGGGTTGCAGAACTTAGAGTCTGGTTTGCTGCCCTTTGAGCTGAGTTTTCTTTTCGGAAGCTTATTTCTCATGCTAGCCACTGTTTGGAGGCCATTTAAATAACTTATCAGAGCCATGTTTCCTTAGGGAGCCTCCATTGCGGAAATCGAATGATGATTATTCTACAGAAAGATCTTGACTTCTTTGTTGTCGCGTCATATCATTTGACTTATTTATATTGTCAGAGGTTGATCGAAGTTGAGTCAGAGTATTTGGTCTTTGTGATGCCACTGTTTTGGAAGTGAAACAAGTTTTTTCAGACCACTGCGAAACCTTAAGTTGTTCGGGACACTTAGTGTTTACATTGATATTGCGCTGTAGCAGAGGCTATGTTTTTGGATCTGAGACTGTAGTCTGTTTATCTTCCGCCCTTGTATCTCCCAAGCAAGCTAGGTGTTTTCCCTATAACTACTCCACCCGCCTGTACTTTGTCAGGTCTTCGTCGCTTTGTTTTTTGATCAGAGGCTGTAGTTTTTCCTCCCCCACCCTTGCGGCTGTGTAATGCACTAAGTGTCCGTTGTTGATGTCTTTCCGCTCACCGATTCAGAACTTTTCCGCCTAGAGTTTGAGTTTAGCCCTTCCGACTCCGATAAACTTAACAGTCTCACAGATCTCGCTGCCTGTTTGAGATATACTAATGCGGCTATGAGTGAGACTACCCAGCCGATGTTTTAGTGTTTTAAGCCGCTAATAAGTTTTCTCTTTCTGTCGTTTGTGAGTTTTTGAACCCCCGTATGGGCGACAGTGATTTTGGTGCTTGTTAAGATTTTCACGATGAGAGTGCATTACAGGGCCTCTTTTGATGACTAGTCAGTTTGTTGATGTAGTTTGATTGAAAAGATGCAATCCTAACTAATGATCAATGTCATTTAATTGCAGATGGACTCAAGAGACCTTTTTCCAGATTTCCACTGTGAAAAGGCGTAGCTGGGAAACAAGCAGCAGAAAGGTGGTTGGGCAGTGTTAGGCAGAGTTCGTACCGAAACCAACGTCATCTCAAGGAGGAAAAATGAAAGACAAGGCAGAATCAATGGTGACAAAATCCTAGGCCTGGAAAGATCCGTCAGTTACCGAGTGGATCCCTCTTTGTTGAGTACTCATAAGTCAAAATATAAAAACGTAACACATGAGGGTACTCAAAGAAAAGACAAAATGGGGATATTAGATGGGTTTTGAGGAGCCCAAAGGTCACACGGTTGGGGCATCCCAAGCAGTTAGTTGATTGGGTTTAAATATAGGAAAGTTAGAATTTACAGGGGCTTTTTCCCTAGAAAAACTTGTGAATTATTGTTTGTAAGAGGAACTACTTCGTTTTACAATAAGAAAATACAAATTTTCCCTGTTGGAGAAGGTGCTATGTGGAATCTACCAATGTGATAAATGCACAATGTTGAAGGGGAAATATTTCATTTTCGACTGTGTTTCATTAAATGTGAGAGCGTTCTAACTTCATGAACCTATGTTCTTACCTGAATGTTCTGTAGTATATTCTGTGATGCTTTCCACTATGAGTAATGGAAGTTTAACTGTTGATGAGCTATCTTGTCATGTATACTTTTATTCATGTTTGTATGTTTGGTTCTAAGAACAACTATCTATGATTTGCCATAACATGTGAACAGTATTACATTACTCATGAATTAATATCTAGCTCTCTAGAGATAGCCTAGTTAGTATTTATTTTCTACTTGTGTGTGATTTAGATGCTTGAGAGTTTAAGATGAGAGGTAAGAACCTGCGCATCACATTGTGAATAATCCTTGCATTCTTTATCAATCTGCATGTTAAATAGGAACTTGCATACCATACTTTAAATTAAAAAACAAAAAAATATATACGGTGGACCAGGCCGCAACCGGTAAAACCTTTTATTTTTGTTTCTTGACCTACGGTAGCCGGACCGCAAACCAGATGGATTCCCTGCACCAAATAGTCACGAGCTAGTTGGGAACATTGACTGGGGATAATCCCTTGCTGTTGTTGCCTGTGATTTTCCAGGCCTCAATAGTTTTTGGTGCTAGAAGGAGGGCCGCTAGTGCATGGCTGGCCGAGGAAACCCGTTTTCCCCAGACTATTCCAACCGTAATAGTTCAGAACGCAGTGTGTTTCATATTCCAATTCCTGAAGAGGAGGGTAGAGAACACTTGTATTCTGTTGGCAATGAAGTTGTTAATGATTTGAGAAGACATACTAGGGCATACGTAAAGAAGATTGGAGGATTACCGATTATCCCTGAATTTCCCAGAAGAGAATATAAAAGGAAAGATCGTCCTATATTGGAAGACTCAGTGTTGGTTGAATATTGGGAAGAACTAGTAGAAATAGCCTTATGGGAAGTCATACAGCCTTTGAATCAATCAGGCCTAGATACTCCTTACGGCTCCCCTGTGCATACCCCTATTCACTCACCACCTCATTCTCCACCCAGACTCATGGCAGGTGTAAACGCAAATCAACCACCCAACCCACTGAATCCACCACCTACCTGGAAAGCTAGATCACCTTTAAGCCTAACACCTCCTTTGCATGATTTACCTCAATCTTTTGAAAAGATGTTGCCCAAATTTGACCCAAATGAGAAGATACTAGTAGACGACCACTTGCAAAGCTTCTATTTGGCAATAGAAGGGTTAAGGGTTGGGGAATATGAGGATGTAGTTTGCAAACTTTTCCCACACACCATTAAAGGAGCAGTAGCATCATGGTAATTTGGTTTGCCTGCAAATTCTATCCCTGATTGGGATACATTCGAGAGGATTTTTAAAAGTAAATATGTAACCCAAAAGACTCATGCAGCTCTCATGAAAGGACTATGCGCCTTAAAGAAAGAAAGAAAGGAGAAGGTGCATAGTTTCACCCAAAGGTTTGCAGCCTATCTTAAGAACTTTTTTGAAGCTGACAAATCTTCGGATAAAGTCCTGATTGAATATTATACCTCAGCTCTAGGACCTGAGTTGGCCATGTTTTCCAAAATGAAAGCCAAGCCTACTCTAGTGGAGACCTATGAGGAGGCGGAGAGTAGAGGCTGAAAGGGAAAGTATCGAAGATTATCCCGAATGGTTAGGAGAGAAAAATGTGGGGAGGAAAGCTTTGTTGTTTACCAAGTCTAAGGAGGAGCAATCACCAAATTTTGAAGGAATGGAAAAAATGATGCAGAAGCTTTCTAACAGAATCATAGACTTGGAAAAGGAAAAGGAAGCCCAAAAGTTCTACAAGCCCTATTACAAGAAAAGGGAAGATAACAATCAATCCCAACCCCCTCCGCACAATTCAACATCTATGAATTTAACAGAGGTAGGAATGGACAATTTTTTCACTTTCCACCAACAACCCCACTCTGAAAAGAATTGTCCTCAATGAACAAACTCAATGATGTTGGTTATGAATCAGCTTCTAGATTCTAAATTGATAGAAGATGAAGACGAAGAAAGGAAAGATGGTAATACGTCAACAAAAGAACAAGAGGATGAAACCATGGTTTTATGGGATTGTGTTTCATTGTTTGATACCGAGGAGGAAAAGGTTTTGGGACACGAGGACATCCTGGAAACAAATGTAACAACAAGAAGCCAAGGGTTGGATAAAGAAAACAGTCTCATGCTCCCAAAGATTAAAAGACTTCAAAGGAATGTTAAAAAATTTCAAAATAACTCCTCAGCTAATGAAATTCTGGAATTTACCATCACCAGTCAAGGTCCTAGACAGACTAACGTGTCCGCCCAGCCTAATGAAGGAAAAATAAATAATGGTAAATAAAATCCCACCAAGCCTAAGATGGAATATGACATTGTGGAAGATATAAAGAAGGTAAGGGCGAATATTTCGTTATTTGAAATGTATAAGGTGCCGCAGCAGAAAAATAAGCTTTTGAAAGCACTTGAAGCATCAGAGGAGGGGCTTCCCACCAACAACTAGCCTGAGGAAGAAGAAGAAATTGGGGAAGCAAGCGTAGGAGGTAATCCTAAGAGCAAGAATCCACTGTTTCTCCTCACCTTTGAAATTTTTAACCACAACGTACATAATTTCTTGGTAGACTTAGGGGCATCGGTTAAGGTCATGCCACTGTTGGTCTGCAAAAGGATAAATGGGCAGCCTAAACCATCCACCTAGAGGGTTGTTCAGTTGGATAGGACGAATGTGAAGGTAATTGGAGAAATGGAGGATGTTCTAGTCCACTTGTCTTCGAATGATAAGGTGTGTCAAGTTATTGATATTGTGGTGGCTGACATACCAGAAGCTTATGGGCTTATTCTGAGCAGGGACTGGTCGACAAAGCTAAATAGATATTTTTCCTCAAACTGGTCACATCTGTGGCTGCCATATAAAGGAAGCCCGAATCAAATTAAAATTTTTAGGGAGCCCCATATGAAACACAACGTTACTCAGTTCGAAGAAAAAAATGAACCAGTGGATTCTGTTTTGGGAAATTACTTTATTGAGTTAGAACCAGGAAATTACCAAGCAGAAGAAGCCAGCGACACATCAGACGCTTAGCCTGATCTCCTTTGGTTTTCACAGGCTGATGGAATCGATTGTAAAATAGTAGACTTAGCAGTAGAAGTAGATGTAAATTCCCGCACAGTAGTTAGCAATTTCTGGACACTTTTTTTTTACGGTTCTAAAACGTTAGAAGGGTCAAGAGCCGGCTGTGTCCTGATTGACCCCAAGAAGAACAAAAATTTTCTTTCATGTAGGTTAGAGTTTGAATTTACAAATAACATAGCTGAATATGAAGCGTTGGTTCAAGGTTTAAGGAAAGCAATTGAATTAAAGGCAAATAATCTGAAAGCGTTTGGAGATTCTGAAATAATTGTAAAACAAATTCGGAATCAAATACATTGCATTTCTCCTCACTTAAAAGCTTACCAAAATGAGGTATGGGATTTACTTAAATGTTTTAATGGATTTAATATTGTATCGATTCCAAGACTTAAGAATGTGGCAGCTGACGTGTTGGCCTCATCAGCTGCGAGGCTTGTTCCCTCTAATAATCGGTGCTCTGTTGAATTGCTTTTCAGGCCCTTGGTTCCGGATATGATTACCAACCTACGAGTGTTCGATGATGATCAGCAGATTATAGAATGCTTAACGAATGACGAGGAATTTAAAGGGGCGATTATTGATGACGAAGAACATTAGGCCGAGCTAAAATTCGATAATTTCATCCCCAAGGGAGTCAGAACTTTAGAACGGATGTTTGATTTAAATGAAAATTTTAGAAGACCAGCAAATGTGAAGACTCATAGCTCATCCCTACAGTTCAAATTGATTAATTTGGGGACTGAGATGAAGCCTAAATATGTGAACCTTGGAAAATGTTGTTCACCAGCTGAAAGAAACAAGTTCATCGCTCTTTTCAATCAATACAAAGATGTTTTGGCCTAGACGTATGAAGATCTGAAGACATATGACACCAGTATTATCCAACATGTTATCCCCATCAAATCTGGGGTCAAACCTTATCAGCAGCCTTTAAGGAAAATGCATCAAAAATTAGAACCTCTAATCCAGAGCAAAGTTAAGAAATTATTGGATGCTAGAATCATTTTTAAGGTTAGACACTCAGAATGGGTTTCAAATCTGGTACCAGTAAGGAAGAAATCTGGAGAAATCAGGTTATGTGTGGATTTTAGAAACTTAAATCGCACTTCAGATAAAGACAATTATCCTGTTCCACCCATGGAGAAACTACTGCAAATGGTTTCAGGTTCTGAACTATTCTCTTTATTAGACAGATTTTCAGGCTACAATCAAGTATTAGTAGCCAAAGAAGACAGATTGAAAACAACATTCAGGACCAGATGGGGAACTTTCACTTACAGAAGAATGCCCTTTGGACTTATAAACACTGGAGCTACATTCCAGAGGGCTATGGACATAGATTTCTGTGGTTTGATTGTCCACAGTGATGTAGTATACCTCGATGACATCACGATATTCTCAAAGAAGAGATAAGAACATGCGTTTCACCTAAAGCAGATTTTTGAACGCTGCCGAAAATATGGTATCTCACTAAACCCCAAAAAGTGCGTGTTCACTGTTACGAAAGGTAAGTTGTTGGGTCACGTGGTTTCAAAGAAGGGGATCTCCCTAGACCCAGAAAGGATCAAATCCATTGAGCAGATTCCCTTGCCCCATAATAAAAAGGGCATGCAATCATTAATGGGGACAATAAACTTTGTGCAAAGGTTTGTGCCAGATTTCGCTCAAATTGTTAAACCTTTGCAGCAAATGGTGAAGCAAAGTGTACAATTCAAGTGGAATGAGGTTGAAAAGAATGCATTCGGTAATATTAAAACCGTTGTTGCACACGCACCCTCCCTCAAAAGCCCAGATTTTGATAAAGATTTTATTCGGTACACTTTTGCATCTGATGATTTGCTAGCAGCTGGGGGAGATGAATTCCCCATATCATTTATGAGCACTGTTCTGCAAGGGGATGAATTGAATTACCCAGCTATAGATAAACAAGATTACGCAGTGTTCAAAGCAGTGAAACAATTTAGGCCCTACATACTAAAGAACTGGACCAAGGTAATCGTCCCACACCCAACTGTGAGGTCTCTTTTCGTACAGAAAGAGTTAGGAGAAAGAAGGGGCAATTGGGTAACAACTCTTCAGGGATATGACCTTGAATTCAAGCCAGCTTCTATAGTTAAAGGGCAAGGATTGTGCAGGCTAATGACTGAAAATAGAAACAATGAAGAACATGCCTGGGAAGACGAAGCTGAGTTACATTTGGTGGATGTATGTCCTCTTTTCACAGCCCCAGAATCTTGGTATCGAGACCTTATGCATTACCTTCAGACAGGATCGTTACCGAATCATTGGAATTCTAAACAAAGAAGAGAATTGCATCTTAAATCAACCTCATATCAAATTATTGAAGGAATATTATTCAAAAAAAATTACGACGGAGTTCTTCTTAGATTCCTAGAGAAAGAAGATGCGAAGAAGGTAATGATAGATTTGCATGATGGGCTTGCTAGGGGACATTTTTCTGGAGCTACTACATCTCACAAAATTCTCAGAGCCGGATACTATTGGTCCATGCTCTTCAAAGATGCACACGCCCATGTCAGAAAGTGCGACATTTGTCAAAGGTGTAGTGGAAGACAAGCTAAAGCAGCAGGACCATTGAAACCTGTGATGATAACGAAGCCTTTTGAGAAATGGGGGTTAGATATCATTGGGGAGATAAAGCCGAATTATTCCCTACAACACAAGTATATTCTGACAGCAAACGACTATTTCACTCGCTGGGTTGAAGCCATCCCGTTGCGCAAAATAAATGAGGATGCAGTCATAGACTTCTTGCAAGACCATATTATGACCAGGTTTGGAGTTCCAATTTCTTTAGTTTTTGATAATGCTACTTACTTTTCCTCAATAAAATTAACTTCTTTTGCTCATGAGAAAGGGATTAAGTTGCATTACTCTGCTAATTACTATCCACAGGGAAATGGTTCAGCGAAATCCACAAACAAGAACCTGATCAGGATTTTAAAAAAGACAGTGATAGAAAATCAGAGGAGTTGGCACTCAGCATTACCGAACACCCTTTGGGCTGATAGATTCATCCCCAAGTCTTCGATAGGAGTGTCTCAGTATACCCTTGTGTATGGCAAAGAGGCTATTCTACCCCCCAATATCATGCTACCCTCTTCCATAATAGCTCAAGAATCCAGAGGATCAGATAATGAAGTCTTGCGAATGAGGATATATAATCTCCTGAAGGTAGAAGAGTCTCGATCTAAAGCCAGAGAGCGCTTTAAACAACAACAAGAGGTATTAAAGAGATGATTTGATAAACACAAGGCCGGAACAAAATATTTTGAGGTGGGATATTTGGTTCTCAAGTGGGACCACCCCCATGATGAGAAAGGAAAACACACGAAATTTCAACAGTTGTGGGTAGGTCCTTTCCAAATTGCAGTAAAGCTTGGACCCTCAACTTATAAATTGCAAGATTTATAGGGGTGGGAAGAGAACTTACCAGTAAATGGTTTAGTTCTCAAACCTTATTTTTCTTGAGTTTTGTTTGGGTTCTTCTATCTTGTACATAAATAATTTGACTTGGCCGTTTACTTTGAATTATGTAGTTCTGTTTTGTTTTAGTCTAATTTTTTGACTGGTTTCAATAGAGGAGGCAAACCCATGGTTGCATGGAGGACATCCTAATTTTGGAATGATTAAAGTTCCTGGGTATGAGATTGTGTATTTTTGTTTATCTAAAAGAATTTCTTCTATTTTAGCAGTTTTCTTGAGTGGCTATGAACACATTGAAGTCCTGCTTAACCCTTGTAAAATAAACCAGAATCAAAAGGTCTGGAATACTATTTTGAGGCTCCATCCATATCACATTTAAAATGTCCTAGGGAGTGACAGCAAAGGGCCCATAGAAAGGAAGCAGGGTAAACATTATATTATATATAAATGATCCCATGCCAAGAATTGAATGCCAAAAGGAAGATAAGATTTGAAAACTCCTATGAAAGCACTATGTATTAAAACAAATATTGAACCATATAAGTACTAAATCATCAAAAGTTCCTCTCCGTCCGTGAGCTGAAAATTGAATACATCTCTCACACAAAAGGACACTATGGATAGAGAAGCCTAAATCAAAATTCAAAAAGAAAGGCATGCAGGAGGACTCATATGAAAAGACAAAACCTCAAAAGCACAAAAGGTGCAAAATGGCATGGGAATGAGGAACAAATGAATATTTATATTTACCATATCCTACAATCCTGTGGTGTCTAGGCTGGCAGCTACCTAAAGACAGAGGTAACAAATGAAATTCATCTTCCTGGCCTCAAAAGAGTTATCTTGACTTGAAAATCCTGGTTTCCACTGTCCTAAATTGGACTATCATCAATGATTAAAAGTACATACATTTTCCACTTGAGAAATACAAATATCTGGAAGAATTCAACAAGTTCATTTGTTATTAAACAGTCTGTTACTCAAGAAATAATTGTCTAGAGATCTAGGTCCACCAGGTAGTCACCAATTGTTGCAGCTGCAACTGTTTCCCCAAATTTTCAAATTTTTGACCCCTTCGTTAATTTTAGCATTGCTCGGAATTGTTTGGATCCATGAACTCTTTGTTTTTGCTTTAATTTTGGACTATTTTGAGGATTACTCTCTTCCTGCGTTTCGAAAAATTTCTTATTTTTGAAACTACTGTGGGTTGTGGAACTTAGAGTCTGGTTTGCTTCCCTTTGAGTTGTGTTTTCTTTTCGGAATATTATTTCTCATGCTAGCCACTGTTCGGAGGCCATTTAAACAACTTATCAGAGCCATGTTTCCTTAGGGAGCCTCTGTTGCGAAAATCAAACGATGATTATTCTATAGAAAGATCTTGACTTCTTTGTTGTTGCATTGTATCGTTTGACTTGTTTATATTGTCGGAGTTTGATCGAAGCTGAGTTAGAGTATTTGGTCTTTGTGAAGCTACTATTTTGGAAGTGAAACAAGTTTTTTCGGACCATTGCGAAACCTTAATTTGTTCCGGACACTTAGCGTTTACATTGATCATGCGTCGTAGCAGAGGTTATGTTTTTGGATCGAATACTGTAGTCTGTTTATCTTCCACCCTTGCGGCTCCCAAGCGAGCTAGGTATCCGCCCTATAACTGCTGCACCCGCCAGTACTTTGTCAGGTCTTTGCCGCTTTGTTTTTTGATTGGAGGCTATAGTTTTTCCTCCCCTGCCCTTGTGGCTGTGTAATGCACTAAGTGTCTGACGCTGATGTCTTTCCGCTCGCTGACTAAGAACTTTTCTGCCTAGAGTTTGAGTTTATCCCTTCCGACTCTGATAAACTTAACAGTCTCATGGATCCCGCTGCCTGTTTGAGATCCACTAATGCAGCTGTGAGTGAGACTACCCAGCCGATGTTTTAGTGTTTTAAGCCGCCGATAAGTCTTCTCTTTCCGTCGTTTGTGAGTTTTTGAACCCCCGTATGGGTGACAGTGATTTTGGTGCTTGTTAAGATTTTCACGACGAGAGTGCATTACAGGGCCTCTTTTGATGACTAGTTAGTTTATTGATGTAGTTTGATTGAAAAGATGCAATCCTAACTAATGATCAATGTCATTTAATTACAGATGGACTCAAGAGACTTTTTTCCAGTTTTCCACTGCGAGAAGGCATAGCTGGGAAACAAGCAGCAGAAAGGTGGCTGGGCAATGTTAGGCAGAGTTCGTACCGAAACCAACAGGATCTCAAGGAGGAAAAATGAAAGACAAGGTAGAATAAATGGTGACAAAATCCTAGGCCTAGAAAGATCCATCAGTTACCGAGTGGATCCCGCTTTGTTGAGTACTCATAAGTCAAAATCTAAAAACGTAACGCATGAGGTGAATCATGAGTACTCACAGAAAAGACAAAATGGGGATATTAGATGGGTTTTGAGGAGACCAAAGGTCACATGATTGGGGCATCCCAAGTAGTTAGTTGATTGGGTTTAAATATAGGAAAGTTAGAATTTACAGGGGCTTTTTCCCTGGAAAAACTTGTGAATTATTGTTTATAAGAGGAACTAATTCGTTTTACAATAATAAATTACAAATTTTGCCTGTTGGAGAAGGTTCTATGTGGAATCTGCCAATGTGATAAATGCACAATGTTGAAGGGGAACTATTTCATTTTCGACTGTGTTTCATTAAATGTGAGAGCGTTCTAACTTCATGAACCTATGTTCTTACCTGAATGTTCTCTAGTATATTCTGTGATGCTTTCCACTATTAGTAATGGAAGTTTTAACTGTTGATGAGCTATCTTGTCATGTATACTTTTATTCATGTTTGTATGTTTGGTTCTAAGAACAACTATTCGTGATTTGCTGTAACATGTGAACAATATTACATTACTCATTAATTAATATCTAGCTCTCTAGAGATAGCCTAGTTAGTATTTATTTTCTACTTGTGTGTGATTTAGATGCTTGAGAGTTTAAGACGAGAGGTAAGAACTTGCACATCACATTGTCAAAAATCCTTGCATTCTTTATCAATCTGCATGTTAAATAGGCACTTGCATACCATACTTTAAATTAAAAAACACAAAAATATATACGGTGGACCAGGCCGCAACCGGTAAAACCTTTTATTTTTGTTTCTTGACCTACGGTAGCCAGACCACAAACTAGACGGATTCCCTACACCAAACAGTCACGGGCTAGTTGGGAACGTTGACTGGGGAGTATCCCTTACTGTTGTTGCCTACGATTTCCAGGCCTCAACACAACCTAACCCACTGCAGCAACAAATGGCCCAACCACAGTTTCAACAAGGATGAGTCCGAGGAAGATTCTGCAAAGGATTCATAGGTCGAGGAGGAGGATTTGGTCACGGGGGAGGATGAGGTCATGAATTAGTCTAGTGATATACCTGTGGGGTATTTGGGAATTACCAGAGAGAGTGCCCTCATGCGCAATGCACATATTGTGCAGCCAACGATCATAATGTTGAAAGTTTCCCTCAGTTGATCGCAAAATGGCAGGCAGGACAAATTCCCCAGTTACAAAATGCACAGAATTAGCCTGCATTCCAAGTATAGAACCAACCGATAATGTAGAACCAGGTCGCACTGAATACTCAGACTCAGAACCTGCCTCAGAACCATTGAATCAGAACCTCCCTTTGAACCAGGGATTGACAATTGCCACTATACAGGCTAAGCCATGGATGAAGGATGTTGATGTTGGGATTGTCACTGGTGCTGGTGCGACAACTGGAGATGATGGACCAAGGCTACAAGTTCATCTTACTGGTAAGAATAAGGTCACATTGATATTATGACGGAGAAAGATACCTTCTTCGACACAAAGAACAAAATCGAAAGAAATACAAGTAAGTTACCAATTGTTGATATGCCATTTGCTTTCTATCCATCTGTAAAAGTAGGACCATCGTGACAGTATGGTACCCTGCCTAAGTTCTTTGAGAGTTGTCTATCACTCACAAGGGACTCAAATTCCCTTGTTGATCTTTAGGCATTAATACACCTCCCAGATAAAACAGTGAAGGATTCCGCTGTGAATTCCTTGCCAAAAAAGAAGACCGAAAAGGAGATGAGGATGAATTTCCAGATTGGGGATTATGAGGTTGAGTCGGTCATTTTGGACCTTGGATCAGATGTAAACATCCTAACAAATAAAACATAGAAATTGATGGGGAAGCCAACATTGGGATGGTCACTGGTACAACTGCGTTTAGTAAACCAGGCAAAGGTTCAGCCCATTGGTCATGTTTCAAACTTGGTTGTCAACATTAAAGGTATGAAAACACGTGCTGACTTTGACGTAATAGAAGTTGTAGGAGATGGTGGTTCCTATCCTGCACTACTAGGAATTGGATGGGATAATGATAGAATGGTAGTTATCAACTTCAAAAAATGTGTTATGACATTTGAAAAATAGGATGTCAGGGTCATTGCTCCTATGGACCCTTAGGAAGGATGATGATATATCGAACCTATAAAGGAGGAAGTTAGGAGAAGTTGGGATCATGCTTATAACATCTCCAAGGACTATCCAACCTACTATCAATGTCGAACTTGGATGGCACAACACAATTTCCGCGTCCTCTGACTCTGATGATGCTCTAGAAAATTAGCAGAGTCGGTTGCATGAGGTGTCATTCAGAAAATGCGGGTTGATTACACAGTCTCTCCGACATGTTGTGACTGAGACTGTCGAGTTACCCATTTATGAAGGACTACCAGGACTATCTGAGTTCTTCCAAGAATTTGAAGAAAATGTGTTTGAACTGCAAAGGATACTGGCTCTTGATGTAGCACTAAAGGATACTCTGGCTCGATGGTGGGTGACACACAAGAAGACAATCCATGACTAGGAGCAGTGCCATAGGTTGATGGCGGTCTGCTTTGGTGATATAGAGGTCTATCATGTTGGGAGGTATGATGGATGAAATGATCCCTCCCATCATTTGATTGAATGCCAAACATTATGGACATCGCGACCCAGGGATGAGTGGGTTCACGATTTTGTTCACACTTTAGAAGAGATGCCACGGTCCTGGTATGTGGCAGCAAAATTACGTAGAACCATTTCCACTTGGGAGGAGTTGTCAGTTTGTTTTGTGCAAATGTTTAGCTTCTAGGATGCCAACCTTGAGGTATGTAATGATTTGCACATTATCCGCGACGTAGTACTAAAATTCATCCCTGTAGCATACCCGGTTGATCCTCATGCACATTGCTCTGTCCAATCCATGATGACATGTTACAACTTGTCTGGGGAACTTGAAGATGATGACAAGCTGCAGAATGTTAATATTCCAGAGTCTGAAGGAATTCGTGGTGTCATAGCTCCCAACATATCGACAGACTCGATGAACCAGCCACTGAGGATCTGAAAAGTTAACATTGGGTCTGCAAAAAATCTGAAATTTGCTAATGTCAGAGACTATTGGGGAGAAGAGACGATGGCCAAAGTCATATATCTACTGTATGAATTCCAGGACCTTTTTCTAATGTGATTCTCAGAAATGAAGGGGATACTCAGCGATTTAGGGGAAATGAAGGGGATACTCAGCGATTTAGGGGAAATGAAGATTCCACTCAATCCAAATGCAAAACCGGTATGCCAGAGGTGGTATCGTTTAAACCCGTGGTATAAGGATCACGTGAAAGCTGAGATCGATAGGATGCTTGATTCTGGGATCATTGAACCTGTAGAAGAATCAGAGTGGATAAGCCCAATGGTGGTCCAAGATAAGAAGACTGGAGAAATATGCATTTGTGTCGATTTGAGAAAATTGAATGATGCATGTGTGCATGATCCGTTCCTGACCCCTTTTACAGATGAAGTCCTGGAAAGAGTAGGTGGCCATGAGGTATATCCATTCATAGAAGTATTTTTGGGATACCACCATATCTGGATTGCGAAGGAGGATCGCCATAAGACCACATTTGTCACTGAGTGGGGCTATTTCCAATATACCGTCATGCCATTTGGGTTGAAGAATGCACCTGCCATATTCTCTCGCGTAGTCGTTGCTGTATTTAAATATTTTATTCAAAAATTCCTACAGGTATATATGGATGACTGGACCGTCTATGGCCTAGTTAAAGACCATCTAGACAATCTGCAATTGATGCTCAAATGGTGTAGGCAGCATCAGATTGCATTGAATTAAAAAAAAATGTATTTTCTGTGCACCCTTTGGCATACTACTTGGGAACATTATATGTAAAGAAGGTCTATTGGTTGATCCGGTGAATATTGCATTGATCCTCAATTTACCACCACCAACAAATTTAAAAATGCTCCATGTGACACTAGGACATACGTGATACTATCGCAAGTTTATCAGAGGATACGCTGCGATTACTATGCCCATGGAAAAGTTGCTAAAGAAAGACGTTGCATTTGAATGGACTCCGGAATGTCAACAAAGCTTCGACACCCTGAAGGCCAAGATGGCCTCTACACCAATACTAGTTTTCCCTGATTGGAATAAATAATTCCATGTGCATGTTGATGCTTCTTCTACTGTGCTAGGGGTTGTTCTTGCGTAGCCAGGTGAAGGCGACTTGGATCATCCAATAGCATATGCTAGTAGAAATTTATCATTTGCTAAACGAAATTATACCACGACTGAAAGGGAAGGCCTAGCGATGGTTTACGCTCTGCAAAAGTTCAGGCACTATCTGTTGGGTGGACATTTCAAGATGTTCACTGATCATTTTGCTTTGCAATACCTAGTCAATAAGCCTATGTTAAGGGGAGAATCTGTAGGTGGTTTCTTTTGTTCCAAGAGTTTGATTTTGAAATAGTGGTAAAGCCAGGATGGTTTAATGCTGGCCCAGATCATTTGTCATGCATTGAGAATGGAAAAGAACCAACCAATATTGATGATGGCTTGCCAGATGTACAATTGTTCCGAGTTGAAGTCGCAGATGATCACTATGCACCAATTGTTCAGTTTTTGTCTACTGGTGTCACCCTAGCAAACATGTCGATTAGCCAAAAGAAGCAGCTAGTCGTAAAAGCCTCCAATTTTCAACTCATTACTGGATAGATATATAAACTTGGACTGGATGAAATATTGTGACAGTGCATTTTACCGCATGAGCAGGGTCCCATTCTAGAAGAAGCACATGTCGAAATTGTGGGAGGTCACTATGGAGGCCATGGTACTGTGCAAAAAGTGTTTCATGCTGGGATATGGTGGCCCATGTTGCATAATGATGCCGCAAACTATGCAAGGAGATGTGATGTCTGCCAAAGGGTTGGTAAACCATCGCGGAGGGATGAAATGTTGCTAGTGTTGCAAGTGACTCTACAACCATTTGATAAATGGGATGTCGACTTTGTGGGTCCTATCAACCTGCCAGGTAAGCACAATGGCACTCGCTATATTATTATTGCAACTGACTACCTGACTCAGTGGGCAGAAGACGCACCTGTCGTTGATTGTACCACTACAATAGTAGATCAATTCATTTTTTAGAACATTGTGATGCGATTTGGGTGTCCCAGAATCTTGATGAGTGACCAAGGAAGTCACTTTGTCAACCAGACGGTAAAAGTGCTAACTGAAGAGCTCCAGATATAGCATAAGAAGAGTACACCCTACCATCCGCAGGAAAATGGTACTATTGGGGCCTTCAACAAAATTTTGGAGACAGCGCTAACCAAGGTATGTAACATTAACCGCAATGACTGGGACTAAAAAATTCCTACAGTTCTATGGGCCTATCACACTACTTGCAAATGGCTAACAGGTCAGACACCATTTAAGTTGGTTTATGGGTAAAAGGCAATCATGCCTATGGAGTATATCGTTCCCAGCTTGTGCATTGCCACAACAATGGGTATGGAGGATGTAGTAGAATTAGAAGAACGTGTTGCACAATTGATTCATCTTGAAGAAGATCATTTCATCCCCAGATTCCACCAACATCTTGCAAAGGATCGATAGAAGGCATGGCATGATCGCCATATTAAACATAAATAGTTTGTGACAGGAGATTCGGTGCTATTATATGACAGTATGTTTATCAAGCATTTGAGTAAGTTACAAGTGCACTGGTTAGGTCCCTATCTAATTCAGTCCATTACATTTGGTGGTGCAGTTCAGTTACAATAGTTAGATGGCACAATCTTACCGGAACTCATCAATGGGAGTCACTTGAAGCCCTATAGAACGGGGCCGGTGATGCGCACCACTTGAGGTTTGAAAAAAAAATGATGATGAGAATTCTAGTTTAGCAGCGCAAGGCAAGCCTTGCGGGAGAGGCTGTGCAAGGTTACAATTCTTAGCGATAGTCGGTTGACCCTTTGCGACAGTTGTCATACTATGGGGTGGTCAAATCAAGCAATAAATGTAGGTAGTTAAACAGTTAGCTGGAGGCGCTTGTTGAAGTGACCTGCATTAATGGATGATCCGACAGTTAGAAGCATAATATCATTGGTGGATTTGGCATCAGTACTACCCGATTTGGAAATAATGATGAAGTTAGATTTGGTAATGATGGATTTGGAATTGGAAGTGGCTATAAAACACTGCGTGGGATGTATCGGATGGCATTGTTCAGTTGCAAAGAGCAGAGATAGAAGGTGAATTATATGTAAGTATTGAGCAGAGCGTTGAGTGCAGTATAGTTCAAGCGGTTGAGCAAATTTTCAGGCTTTGAGGAGTAAGGGATGCTGAGCAGCCTTGAAGCTATTGAAATTTTGAGTGAATGTGAGTCTCTCGTTTGACCCACAGCTGTGGAAGCCAAAGTCATGAGTATTCCAGTGGGTTCATCATCCATCCCGAAGTGGAAGTAGTAGATGGAGAGACCCAGTCCTACGCCGCCAGAGAAGAGGCAAACTCGAACATCTACGAAGGTGTGCGGAGAAGGCACTGCATAGACTAGGTCGTCGAGCTCAGGAGTTTTTGAGTCTGTGGCACCCCAGGGTGTCTCAGTAAATGATATTTTGGGTTACGTCGCTCCTACATGTCCAGGATCTAAGCCACGACAGATGTCAAAGAATCAGAAGTACCCACCCAAGTTCCTAGCACTGCCATAAGGGATGACATGCTTAGTCAACATCATCCCTACGTTGATCAAGCTCAATTTCGATGATCATGACCTGTTTTTTCTTAAAGATGTCCGAGACGAGCCATATGAATCTATCCATATGAAGCCTGATGGTCCCATTTAGCGAATTCTGAAACCATGGGCCAGTAGATTAGAGAAGTCTAGGTTGTTGGGGCTCATCAATATGCCCCATTTTGGTCATTTGAATGAAGCACATGCATGTGTGAAGCAATTGTTGGAATGTTTCCATGGCGGGACGCTTTGGCTGAATACGCTGATCCCAGTAACCGTCGACTTTATTGCCAATATTATTGGTTTGCCTAAGGTTGGGGAGGACCTAGCACAATATATTCGTGGGAGAGATATAGATAAGCGACTTACGAATTAGCTGAAGGGGTGCTTCGGGTTACGAAGGGATGGTTGTGCTTATCGTATTGATAGTATCAATTCGCAGACAATGCGCATTGGCGCAAGAATTTTTTCCAGCAAGGTTTCTCGAGGAAATCGACCTGTCCAATGCAATTCAGCGGTTTTCTCCTATGCCCAAAAATGTGCCGAGGGGGTACAGATGAATTGGTCTTTATTTATGTTGAATCTGTTACTTGAGGATGCGCTTGCTTCTCAAACGGGGTGGCCTTTTTCCTATAGTTGGCTTTTGATTCTCATTTCTCTTGTTTCATGGATGGAACCAGAGGACTACCAACCAATGGCAGTTAAGGCAGTCAAGTTTTGTCATGGTGCCTGTTATCAGAACCTATGGTCAGTCAAAGAACCCAGTCGGCAAACTAACTACGCTATTCATTTCTGGATCTATTGGGAAGCACTACAGATTGTTGTTGTTGTTGTTGCTATAGTTTCTCCCTACGCCATGAAAAAGTATTAGCTGATCCTTTGATTTGCTATTGGATCCCACTCCATTTATATTCAGGCCAGGCGGGATCCTGATCAACAGTGGCTACCATTTCCTTATAAGTTCACCACAGAAGAGTTGGATTCTATTGTGCAAGATTGGCCAGGAGACTAGTGCATCCCAATAAGTTAAGAAGAGTTAGAGGAGCTACCCCCAGAGATCCCTGAAGACCCTGCCTCACCGGAATTGAGCACCCAAGACTCTGACAATGAGTCATCGACTAATCCTGAAGATATCGCATAGAGGATGCAGGAGGAGACATGCACTAAGTGGTGATAGGAGTACGAGGCTGGCAGTGAAACCAAAATGGGGCTGGAAGACCAATTGCAGCGGCTTATCAACGCCATTGTGGATTCATCTACAGCTGCCACTATGGTGATCCGTGAATCTAACCACAAAGAATTTGGTGCGGTAAGAAGTATATTAGAGTCCATTTTTTCTATTATTTCCAAGCAACCATTGGTGAGACCTTTGCTGCAAGACAGCTCGTTGATCAACACTGAGCCCCGGGTTAGGGACGTGCAAGTTCCCCCAACTACAATCGACACTGGTAATGAAGAAGTGCACCAGCAGCTGCACCCGATCCAGAGTGTGATGTTGTATCTAAACAAACTGTCCACTACAGCATTGGTAGAGTTGCAGCATGGTGCCACATTGAAATTGGCGGCAAGGCAAACTGAGTTTACTAAGGGCTATGTTTAGTCTAGGAATACCGCTACGAAGCTGCAGAAGGAAGTAGAGGAGATGCACTAGGTCAGTGTGTAGTTAGCAGAGGAGAAGTTACAGGAAATCAACCAGCTGAAGGCAGCACAGGCTGAGTTGCAGTGGAAGGTTTCCAAAGAGATTACCGACCTCAAGAAGGCGTAAGACCACCTAATTGTTGAGCAGGCAAAGCTGTGTGCCCGGTGCAACGAAGTTGAGAAGGCTATTTCTGATGCCTGCTAGAACATGTTTGACAGCACCTCACCGTTCACCCCAGTCGAAAAGGCCAAGGATTGGGGAAAACAAATGTTCAGCTTTAAGACACGAACCTGCTACTCCAGGCCCAGGAACAACCCACAACGCCGCCGAAGTAGGTTGCAGAGCACAAGACCTCCATTGAATAAATTGCCACTCAGTTCGGCACCATGGAGCAAGAGGCTAAAACTATTATGGAGATAACCATGCAGTTTTGGCAAAGTATTGTTCAGGATGAGCAACTTGATTAGCTGACTGCGTAGGTGCAAGAGGCTGAGGGCCAGTTGAAAACCCTGAAGATGTCGCTGAAGACCATTTCCCTGATGGTGCAAATCACCTGGGCCGCCGAGATGAAGAATCTACAATAGCGAGCTTCTAAGGCACAAGAACGCCAGCAAAAGCGCCGTGAGTAGCTCTATGAATTCCAAGAAATCGGTGGCCAGTTGGCTATTAAGGTCGTCGTCATGCTCCAGATTGTTCAAGAGAAGCAACAATTGGTTGATAGCAAGGCGAGTGAGTAGCACCTCGTCTACCATACTCTAAATAATTGTCAGAGTATCACCAGTCAAGTCCAGCTGCAAGTCCGTGAAGTTGCATAGCAGTTTGAATATTTTAAGGACAAGACGTTGACACACACCCTGTCGACTTGACGTGGCTCGAGGGCGAGCCATAAAACTGTGTTGGGGGACTGTTGGCAAAAGGTTTGGGACAAGTGAATTGCATAGCATCGCAGAAACTGCACAAGCTCATGCGGTACCGCGTAAGGGAAGATTTGCGCAATAAGCAGGAAAATAACCATTTTTTAATATTCTATGTATATTTTGACCAAGTTTTGTTGCAATAGGTCAGTAGCAATTAGAAGTTAGTTATTAGTGGACCCTTGATGTAAAGGCATAAGCCTATTTATAGATCCATTTTGGAGATTCATAGAGAGATAGATATAGAGCGTCATATGTGAGCAGTTGTGAACAATTATATTACATGTGTGATTGTAAGGGATATGATCTGGTGCGATTTGTCTTATGGAGATTTTCCTGTCTTGACTGCGATTTTATCTAGGATTCTTTCTAATGTACTCTAGTTTTGGAGAAGGACTATGTAATGTGGTGTATTTACGCAAGATTAATATATGATGCGATGTGTATGGCTCAATCCTTGTCTATTGTTATAGATCTATTGTGATGCTGCGGCTCTGTTTTGTTGAAATGACATGTTATATATGTGATTCAGCCTCTTCCTGCTATATCAATGTGATCTATTGGTTTTAAGTTGTTATAATGCACTATGATGTTCCTTGAATAAAGTTGTGATATTTTGACACTATATGAGGATTGAATAAGTTATGATCTCCATCCGTCGGATCCCCATATCCTCCTCTCGCACTGTCAGAAACTCATTTTTGACAGCTCTCCCTTGAACGCCTCAGGTGAGACCTCGTCTGCTCCATAGACGTTGCCGGGCAGATTAAAAATTGTCTAGGCTGGTGCTCAGGGAGATTGTGCTGCAGGGCATCAATAGAGTGGGAACCCATGTCGATGAAGCTTTGTTGGTGGGCTTCGCTAACAATCCCCACAATGCACTACATGGTGAATAGTACTATGCGTAGAGGTAGATCCATGACATCCTTGATAGTTATTTTGTTTCCACACATTTGGGTACCCAGAAAGCAGTAACGATCAATAAGACCCTATGTGGTGATTTCCCCACCACGAGGACATTTTAGTGAAATGGGTTCTCCCTGCCATGATAAACCTGTAAGGAAGTATATTTCCTCTACTTCCAACATCAGAATGTGAGCCCCTACCTCAAAGTATTGTTGCTTGATATTCCATGTTGTGAGAATGTACTCCAGTAGTTTTACATGTGACCTCATGATGGGCACATTGAAGAATTTCAAGATCCCACACCGAGGAAAAGAGGCCACAACAGAAACATAATTCTTATCTATGATGTTATCAAGCTTGTGCTCTCTTTCCTTCTATACCACCATATTTTTTGAACATCACCTTCCAAAACGATCAAATGGGGTGTTAGAACATAAAATAAATCATTTGAAATACTTAAAATTTATTATTCTGGCTTATTTTCATGATGTTCTAGGGAAAATTGTGGCACCACCTGTCTCCCGTTAGGATAGAGCGGTGCCACTACCCTTTTCTATAGGAGAATGTGTGATGTCACCTAAACATCACCTGTCCTGAAAAAGAAAAGAGCGTTACCCGTTGGCCACATTTTCTCTTTGGGTAAATGCCCCCAAAATATTAAAACTAGCATGAAATGGAAAAAGAAAACCATGAAAAGCTTGGAAATGAGTTTAAGATTTACCTGGAATTGATGGTTCTGAAAATGGTGGACAAATGGCTCTACAATTCTCGTTTGAAATATGCACCCTAAATGGCTCAAAATGTTCTCGAAATCGTAAAAATGAAAATAGTAAATCTTTTTTACTTTTTACTATATTTTATTCAAATAGTTTTGGGTTTTATCTCATTATTTTAATTATTTTGTTAAATATTTACCCTCAAATACTTTATAAAGCCTAGTTTTTAATATACTTTGACTCTAATGGTGATTTTGAAGGCTTACGAGGCATCGAGAAATTGAATTTTGGGTTATGAATGAGTTTATTTTTTACTTTTTCATCCTCGCACAAAATGGAAAAATATCTTGGGTGCTATTTCGAAATCTTAGTCATGCTCGTTAAATATAGTACTAAATTTTTTATTCAGTTTTACTTCTTTTTCAGGCTCGTTAAACTACTCTTCGTGAAACGAAGTCCTAATGGAGTCTTATTTAAGCTCTTTTCAGACACCTAAAATGTGAAAAGATTGTTGAGTTACCTTGTCTTCTTCACGCTCGTAAAAGGACCTGAATAGTCATCTTTTCGATAGTAGTTTACCCCTTTTTCAATTCAAATTGACTAAGTTACGAAAAAGGAATACTCTGGTCATCGACTAGAAGAGTTCTCTAAGGCATTATTTTATACTTTTTTGGGCCTGAGAGACTAAATTGTATGAAAAATGACCTTTTGGAATCTTCTTCCATTTCGTTCAAAATCTCTAAACGTGAACGATACCGATTTTACTTTCAATTGACTCGTTAAATTAAACAATGAGAGTCCTTCTTTTGGGAACAAACCCCTCCTTTCTCAGGTTTGTAAAACATGTGAGAATGGACTTATCCTATGATAAGCTACAACGAGTGTGTGTGACCCTCTTTGAAATTGTAAAAATGAAAAAAAAGGAACTCATCAATCATGATGGGGAAAGTAAGGGAAGGGAACCATTTTTCATTTGCAATAATGGAATTTTTTAGTCACCTTTGAACATGGCACTTTTCTGCATTTCATTTCAGTCAATTAGGTATTCATATTTCTTATGAGTCGATCCACTTTCATCAGTCATGTCACTCCTTTGATTTTTTCAAAGAATGCATCATCTATCATCGCATTATGTCCTAGTATCTACCTCATAAAGTCAATGTTGTTAATTCTTCGGTCGTGCTACCCTATATTCAAAGGAATATTCTATTGGGATTTTACATCTTCATCCAAAACTACCTTTGTGCCAGTTACCTTTGAGTCAGTCCTATGGTTACATCATACTCAAATTCCAAAAGTTTGTTTCGATTTTTGTGTCATTGATGTGGGATTCATCATGGCCCTCCTTCGACGAGACTATTCATGTCGACTTTAGCACATCATCCAGGAATTAGTCTTAGAAACAAAGTAGTACCTTGAGATATATATGCATCAATGGCACATCTTCTCTCTTTCGACATAGGTTTACATAATTGACCTTTGATCGAAATATTCAACCAAATTTTCAACATCAAATCATCTATTCACATTCGGAATATTGTATTAGAGTACATTAAGAATCATCAACATCAATGGTGATCTCGCTCGCACTTGTTAACGGTTCTTTTCATTGACTGATAATCAAGTGGTTTCTACCATGTTTGACATCAAGACGTTGTAATCACATGAATAAAAAATCATACTTTATTGAAGATGAGATGAAGACCCTGGGTATCTTTTAAGTGCTCATTTCATTCCCCAGGTTGCGATGGAATATTTGTATGATTCCTATCACAGATGCACATTTGTATGGTTGTGGTTGTGCTTAAATTTGCACCTGTATGACATATATATACATTGTATGTATGGTAGTTGTGTCCAAGTTTGAGTCTTTTTCACATGGATCTATGTTGTATTCTAGTAGCCATGATTGTTTGTACCTCACATGGATATTCTTTGTATTGGTCTGCAGCAATGATGAGAGTCATATAGATCTGAATCAAAATGATGATGTACTGTAGGATGAGCTAGGTTGTTGAAGATCTTCGATCAGTGAACTCTTTCCTTGAAGTGATAACTTGTTCTTGCAAACATTTCACCTCTCATATCCCTCTAGCTTCATTCTTTGGGGGGAATTCTATTACACACATTTCTTGTCATCATCATATACTAAGAACAAAACATCAGAACTTACATCCAATCCCCAACTTATGAAGATGAATTTGGACTTGGACCAGTGATTTCATGTCTTTGTCCACCACCGCACTTTCCTTGTGGACAATGTGCATTGCCCCAATGCGTAACGCCTATTTTCCATGAAAAAAAAGTGGTACCACACCACATGCATTTATACAATGAGTGGTTCACTATGGTTAATGCTCTTTCTTAATTGACAAAGAGTGGTGCTTGAGTTTTAAAGCTAAAAATAGAAGTTTCATGAAGCTTCTTGAACCTTAGCTTCATGGAAACCTCATCCCTAGACTCTTGGACCACCTAGACTTGAGATACCTCCTTGTAGGATATCCCCTCCACCTCACCCATTAGAATATCAACCATTCCTATCCTCCCATGGCTATAAGTATTGTCTCACCCCCCATGGGTAAAGGGAGGAATATTATGCTACAATATCAAAACTCTACCCCAATCTAGCCAAGGAGAGTAAGCATTAGGTGGGAAAGAATGACAAAAACACTAGGAAATCGATGTTAAAACCCCCAAGGGTAGATGAAACTTTTCTCTCTCCAAATGTAGTACAAACCTCCCAAATTTGATAAAAGAGTATGGAGAATAATATCAGACATAAGGGCCTCTAATTAATCATGGGTATTATTTCTTCAAAGTGTTGGGATTAATAATCCTCCTTTGTCCAGTATAGTTTATTTTGTCATATTGCCTATCTTAGGAGGCCATTTATCACCTTACTAGAGTTTTGGTGCCACCATGAATATTGGTGCCATTGGTTCCACTAGTGCCATTGGTTCCATCGGTGCCATTGGTGCCATTGGTTCCATTGGTGCAATTGGTTCCATTGGTGCCATTGGTGTCAATTCCTACATTATAGGGGCCCAATATGAGTTACACTGGAAACCTCCATCACTTGGTTGTGGTAGGTAAGAAATTATGTTGAGTCAACCTCCAATTACAATCATTTAGATCACTTTCAATTATCCTAGCACCATTTATGCATGCATAACAGAGAGTGGTGCCCTTTTCCACCTACCTCATCAATTAACTGATTGTAGACTTATTTAGACATCTGGAGTTAGACTAGTGATCCTCCAACAATGATTTAGACACACTAAGTTAGCTATTCAGTCAGCTTTAGTTAGTTATTCAGTCAGCTTGAGCTGGTAGATTAGAATCTTATCTATGGCATTCGAATTCTATTTATTGTTTAATCATTGTATTATTGATGAATGAATGAAGATTAATGTTGTAATTAACTAATCAATTCTTATTATATTTGTCTCAAATTTGTCTTGTTCAGTGTACATTGTCTTTGATATTCCAATTCATAATTATACTTCTCAATTGCTCTCATTTTCATGTAGATCAATGGTTCAAAAATTTAACACAAACTGGTTGTAAAGTACAACATTCATATGGCAAATTTTAGTAAAATTGCTTAGGGGGGAATTACATTGCTAGCTCCATTTTAACTCAAAAAGTACATGAAATAGTTCATAAATTGACATGATGAATGGATACCATATACAACATATAAATTCCTTCCTCTACAACATTTAACATCAGATAAATTCCTTAATACATATCAAATATATAACTCCTTCGAAATGGATGCCAAATGCATGAAAACTAGTCATTCGAACTCATGGGAATGCAAGCCTATCAGCCATGGATTTCTGATATTTTGAATTAAATAGAATATGGACATAATATTAAAGAGCCATGCATCATATATTTCTTCCCCATCATCATAAAACTCATATAAATGTCCTCATACAAATCTATTATGCAACTCTTTCCAAAATGGAATCCAAATACATGAAAACTAATCATTCAAGAGAATGGAAATGTAAGCCTTCATAAGTGTATTTCTGATACTTAGACTTATAGAGAATATGGGCATGAGATTACAAATCCATAAATCATACTCCACATATTGGGCACCAATTATACTCAGGAAATTGCAAGCACCACTCCAACAAGTGTGCCATCAACATGAGAGTGTGGGGGAATGGAGAAGAAGGAATGAGAGAATAGGGGAATATATGAGAATTTGACTGTATGGTCCTTAAAAATACAACTAAAAATCCTTCATTAAGCTCCAATGATAGGTATAAATAGCCTCTCCATTAAACAACTTGGAAAGGAATCCAACTCCCTCGAAATTGGTTCACAAGAAGGGAGAGTGAACACTCACCATGCAATGGACAAGCAAAAGCTCTTGAAAATGCCAAAGGACAATTAAAAAATGATCAAAATACATTCTCCTTCCTGATGAAATCCTTTTATTAACTTAATTAGGCCCTCTAAGGTCTAATTTCCCTCGATGGTATTCCTCTAACTCATCGTAGTGGTTTAGTAACTCTCATGACGCATGTCCTCCTCTTGATGCTCCAATTCTTTCCCCAATTCAAATGGATACCTCTAACTCCCAAATTCGACCTCTTGGTGGATATTTTTATCCCTTTTATGTCATATTTTTCATATGTCTACAATCATGTCTGAATTTGTCATACTTGTCATAGAATCTTTCATCATGTGTTGTCATAGAGTGCATGGAATCTCCTTCCAAGAAACACACATTGTATTCTAGTCTCTTCCTCTTCTATGGGAGTTACTCTCCTTTACCTGTTCGAATTCATTGGATCATTATATTATATTTGACACAACATCACCCTACAATAACATTACATTACCCATGTGTTCGAATTTGGATGAAGATCATGCCAAGTGTGTGGGGAATCTAGTGATCCAAAGGCTCAACAAGCTTCTAAGTGTCTTCATGAACCCATGCCACCTTATTTTCTTATAATTTATCATTTATAGGACCCATTTAAGTGTGAATATGGTAAACTAAAGTAGTTTTGGGTCCCACATCCCCTTATTACAAAATTTATGTCTCCATCTCAACCTAGAGAACTAGTAAGTTGGTGGAACATTATTTGCAAGTTGTCTTATTTGGAAATTATTTTAATTGGGTACATGAAAAATTACGATCAATATAACTCTGATTTTATCTAGAATCAATTATAATATCAATAGGTTGATTGGAAATTTTACCTTCAACCTCAATCATGTTGGATTGATGATCTACTTGTCTATTGTCCAACATTGCATATATTCTAGGAATGTTCCTACCTGCATCATCCCCAATACCTACTTCTTATAAATTTTTATAACAATATTCCCATCATATTTATGCCATGGACCTTCATGGTGTTCTACCTAGTGTTATTTGGACTCCTAGTGCCTAGTATAGTGTTTTGGACCATAGTTGTCCACATTTGGACCACTTAGAATAGAGATAAATCCATGAAACCATGTTTTTCCACTTTTGGACTCCTTTACTTCATTTATGGAGTCAATGTGCCCCTCTATGCTTCATTTATGAGGTATTTAATGCATTTCCCTATTTTAAGGAGTTGGAGTGCACCTTCTTGATGATCTAGTCAAACCTATGTATTAATGTCCACTACTTATCCAACTACTCAAATCATGTGCCCTCCTAATAAATTTGTTCACACCTATTTGACTATACTAACCTAATTTTGGTCTCTATGATTCATTGAACCTCATTATGACACTACCTTTTGGTCCCTCATGTTTATTGAACCTCATTATGGCCTAGTCTAGGATTTGCACTTGGCCTTATGTCATTGATGGGTCAATTGGTCCAATCTAAGCCTACCATTTTGTGAGCCAATTATATTGTGTGGACTATTCGAATTCACTCCATGGAATTCCTATATATTGTACTAGTTTTTTCTCCATAAGTACACTGGAAATAATGCTCTAGAGAGGTTTTCTAGTTTTGTTTCAATATTCTTCTTCTCATATTTTTCTGCTATCTCTTGAAACATTCCAAGTGAGGTTTCTATTGAATCTAGATATAGGATTGGATTTCCACATGACTTGGAACATTTTTTGTGATGTTGTGCAATCCAAATTTTACATGGTATCAGAGCTAGTATGATTCAGAGCAATTTTCCAAGTTTTTCTTGAGTGTTTTTTTTCTAGTCATTGTCATCACGAAGAGTGCATAATATGTATCTAAATCAAGACATGATTATTGCACCCTTAAACTAATTTGAATGGAATTCCCACATGATCATGTAGATTCAAACTAAGGGTCTCTACAGATTCACCATGGGGCTTGAACCTTAGCCAAATGTTGTTTCCCAAAAAATTAAGCGGTTCAATAGGCTTGATGAAGCTTATGGTTTTCTTTGTCTCTCTGTCTCTTGGTATCTCCTATTCCATATTGAAAATGATTCTACACCAAATTAATTATGGTTCAATATTGATTCATTGTTTGGGAAGCAAGATGAGATGAGATGTCATCTATTAGAGAATGATTTTATGTCATTGAGTCCAAGCAGTTTCGAAACCATGGAAGAGTTTATATCAAAGTTCAAGAACCTGGTGCTTCAGCTCAAATAGTGTGGCATTGAGAATAAAAATGAGAACCTAAAACTTTCCATCCTATTAAGGTGGGTCCTGAATACTCGGTATTTTTGTTTATATTCCATGCTACAAAGCTTGTTGTTTGAAATTGGAGGATTCCCTCCTTGGATGAATTCATAGATTCTCTCACCAAAGAGAAAGATAAGCTTATGAAAATGGGGACTTTCAGTTCCTCAAAGGACCTTGTGCTTGATGATCATGGAGCTACAAATTCCAAAAATTCTAAAGCCAAAGGAAATGAAGGATTCGGATGATGAAAACTCAAGTTCTACCGATGAGGATTCGAAAGCCAACAAGATGAAGAGAAAGAGAGAGAAACCAAAGTGTGGTTATTGTAGAGTTTCTCATTATGATAAATATTTTTTATAAATAATATGGACATCATGACCAAGTTACTTGAAGAAAATAATATTGATGTTCCAGATTTTGCAAGAAAATAAGAAGGCAAGCTCTCTTTGGAACAAGAAGATGGTAAATGCTCGTATGCTTTGGGTGCTAGAGTCAATACTATTTATCATATATAATTTTCTTATGTTTGTGTTTCTATTTCATATTATTATATATCATATTATGAAACCTCTATCTATTCCTTGGAAGAATCTACAAACAATTCACCAAATTTTCCTCCCTATACTAGTCATTTTTCACTAGTTTCTGACTTGTCTTCTAAAATCTCTTTCCCACTCAATTAATATCCTTCCTAATATTATTTTTAAGGTAATATTAATTCCTATATGCAGTTTATGACAGCCTTAAACTCATCTTCCCAACCATTTTATTCCTGGAAGACCTTACAACCCCAAGTTCTCCGGTTGGAAAATCTCACAATTCAATTGTATCCAATACAGTGTCACTTATCTATGTTGCTATTATGTCTTGCATATAATTCATTGGTTGGATAGCCATGTTATTTTCTCTCATGGGAATGTCGTTTCACATGTATGGACCTTATCTCACCACTATGGTTCAAATGTCAAGTCTCCATACCATCCAAGTTCGCTCAACTATTCGTGTGATCTAGTTTCCCACTCTTTTCCTACTATGGAACCATTCTCTCATGGAGAAACTATACCTCTAATATTTTCATCTCTATATGATTCCTATTCTAATATTTCAAAGCCTCATCATATTTGTTACATATTTATGAAGGTGTTTCATCGGTTTGGGAAGAAGATACATTATTTATTTCATCATGTGGCTGCTACACAAGAAGCTGATTTTGTTAAGTCTTATAATTCTCTTTGGGAAGGAGTTTCTAGAGATATATTTTACATTATTGATTATTCTTTCAAATGAGAGCATGTTTGCAGAAATAATTATTTTTATGATTCTCCTCCATCATTAGGTGATGAGTTTCAAGGGGCCTCTCCACATTCTCTTTTCCTATAAAACATTGATGCACTGGTGCATGATCATGGAATCCACAACATCTTCACCAAGTCTCTCACTAAGAAGTTGTTGATTCAACTCATTCAAGTGAGGAATAAGACCCATTGAAGACATTTTTATCATCTATGTTCCATGTCCATTCTTGAGCGAGGATTTTCCCCATGAGGTTTTGCATGTTTCCTCATTTTTACATGGACAAATAAATTGTTGTAAAGGGTGACCATAAGCCTTGTTGCTTGGGCCCTATTTTTATTTCTCACTACCATTTTTTTTGCTTAATGGGGGTGTTATAAAACATTCCCATGATATCTATGCCATAGACCTTCATGTTTTTCTACCTAGTGTTATTTGGCCTTATAGTGCCTAGTCTAGTTTTTTGGGCCATAATTATCCACATTTGGACCACTTAGACTAGAGATAAATCCATGAAACCTTGTTTTTCCACTTTTGGACTCCTTTCCTTCATTTAGGGAGTCAATCTGCCCATTTATGCTTCATTTATGAAGTATTTAATGCATTTCCCTATTTTAAAGAGTTGGAGTGCGCCCTCTTGATGATCTGGTCAAACATGTGTATTAATGGCCACTACTTAGCCAACTACTCACCTCATGCACCCTCCTAATTGATGTGTTCACACCTATTTGACTATCATAACCTACTTTTGGTCCCTATGATTCATTGAAGCTCATTATCACACCACCTTTTGGTCCCTCGTGTTCATTGAACCTCATTATGGCCCAATCTGGGATTTACACTTGGCCTTATGTCATTGATGGGTGATTTGGTCCAATATAAGCCTGCCATTATGTGATCCATTCATATTTATTGGGATATTCTAATTCCCTCCATGTGATGCCTATATATTGTATTGGTTTTTTCTCAATAAGAACAATGGAAATAATGCTCTAAAAAGGTTTCTCTAGTTTTGTCTCAGTATTGTTCCTCTCGTATTTTCGTGCCATCTCTTGAAATATTATAAGTGAGGTTGCTATTGAATCTAGATCTAGGATTGGATTTGCACATGATTCATAACATCTATTGTGATGTTGTGTAATCCAAATTTTACATAAATTGTCCACATTTATCATTCTATATCCCCTTTATGGACAATATTTATACATATGGTTTCCTTCACATCCCCAACATTTTACTTGATGGTTGGTTCCTTTTTCCAAAAAATTATGTCATCCTAGTCCCATTTTGACTTGGGTTACTTTGTCAATATGAATTCTATTGGTTCCTAGAGAAAAATGGTTTGAATCCTTTATTTTTTTTATCTTGTTTATCCTTCATCTTATCTCTCCAAGATTTATGGAAATTTTTCCTTCCTTTGTTCTAATCATACATGTGCTTGGATTTTCAAATTGCTTCTTCAAGAGTGTTGGATTCATCATATTGAATTTTGTCCTTGTAAAATGAAAGAAACCATCGAGAAACCTTTGTATTTTTACCTTCTCCTCCTACATAAACCCAACATATATTAGCAATTCAAAAAAAATATTTTCATACTCGTCCATGCTCATTCTCCCCAATTTGAGTTTGGAGAACTCTTCCATTTTCTTATCATAATAATGCTCTGATAAGTAATTTTTTTGGAAGTACTTCTTGAATTGCCTCCATGAAATCCTCTTTTCACTGATATGTTTTACTTGAACTAATTGGTCCCACCAAATGGAATCCTTTCCCTATAAATTATAAATGGAAATCCTAGGTTCCATGTTAGAGGAGTAATTATGTAGATGAAGATATTTCCTCATTCCTAGAAACCAATATTCATCATCTTATCCCTACTTGTTCTCACCATCAAATGTGGGAGGTTTAATTTTTCTAATCTCCCCTTGCAAGTCATATTTCACATTCTATCTTTGGTGTCTAGATGGAGACATTTTTGGGTTGCTTCTTGAACTTTCAGATATATAGAGTTTTATTCCTATAGATTAAAATTGAGCTCACATGAATCTATGAACCATGGAAAAACTCAGAAGAAGATTACATAATCAATTTTAATCAAAATATTATATGAAACCATGCAATAATGATTTGCAGTTGTGTATGCTTCCATTAATCAAAAGTAAAAAATGGATCATTAACCCAATGTAATACAGTGGTATTAATAACCAGTCAATTCAAATACATGAGAGAGAGATTCGAATTGATTGAATCAACCTAACTGAATGGATAACTGGACATGTCTAAATCACTGTTGGAGCCTAACTAGTTAGCTCCATTTGTCTAAATCAGTGCCTAGGTTAGTTAGAATCAGTTAACTAGTCTAACTAAATGTGGTAGGTGAGGAAATGCGCCTTCCCACATGCAGTTAATCAATGACTGGCACTAACTGAATATAACTAGATGTAACTAGATGTAGTTGACTCCTACCTAGGCTTGACTAGTCACCAACTAAACTCAACTAAAGGAGGTTGGTTTCGGCACTCCCTGTGGCTCCTAAATTGTATGGATTGGTCTAGGAGGCACCTAAACTGGTGCATGCAAGTGCAGTTAGTGGCAGTTAGTCTCAATCAGTGTTCCCCACACTCTAGTAACTGGTACATGTGGCCCGATTAGGCCATGTGGACCCAATGGGACTAGTGGCTAAATAAAGACTGAAAATACTCCTAATTTAGACATGATTGACCAAATTTGACAAGGGAGGATTATAATCCTAACACTACATAGTGAGGTGAGTAGTGTTTATTATGACTCCTTGTAACACTTTTAGAGTGTTTATAATTTTCATGTGATCTCTTCCTTGAGAATTATTTTCCTTCCTTCGCCTTAATTGAGGTTAATCCCATCTTCATTTATCTCTGTATCATATCTAGACTCTACACCAGCTGAGTGTTCATCTTATTTTGTGGTTCTCATCTTATTTTGTGGTTCTTGGGCCCTCAACATCTTTTCATTATTTTCTGTATAACTATGTACCTCCATCCTCATACTTCTCATGGTTTCTACAAAGTGTGTGGATTTATATCTTCTCTATGTCCATTTGTTTATGTTTCTACATTTCACATGTTGATATCTTGACTATTGACATCATCTTCATGGTTGTATAGAATACCCTCTTCTTCCATTTTATTGTTTTGTATTTTTCTGAATTGTGTCATGTGATTGTGTTTAATGCAAAATAGTATATGCAACCAAACTATATCTGCAATGTGTTCATTTTCTTGCAATTGTCAAAAAAAAATTAATTCTAAAAATTCAATAAAAACTTTTAGATATATATATACCTTTATATCTACATATTTTAAATGCTTGAAAACACTATTTTTAATCAAATATACCTTCAAGTCCCTTTCTGTTTAACTTCTGGAAGATACGCAATTCCCTATTTTCATGAAAAAAATTCATGTTTACTATCAATCTGATGAGTTTTCTAACAACTGTAGCAGTGCTTCATTCTGCTATGGGAGCTGAAAATTAATACTATTTATGATCCAAAATTCTGCCCAATTTTTATACCATTCTATAGACACCCCAAACACAAAATCTAACTTTGTTGATTTATTAAAAATAAAAATGGGTGTCAAGAGGGCTTACTGTCTTTAGACCTCCCTACACCACTACAGGGCAGGTTGAGGGAAATTCCCTTATTTTTTTTATAAATTTTCTGATTTTGCACAATAACACACATAAGTTCCATGGTAACTTTTAATGTTTGGCACCTGAAAATATTGGCTGAGATTACTTCTATTTTCTGATCATTCCTATACATTACATTTCTAGCACTAAAATGGTTTTTTTTGTCACTTATTAACAATTTTCTGGCTAATGATTTCCCTTTTTCCATCATTTTAAAGGTGTGTTGATGGAACTTGTGTGGACGGTCATGATCTCATATCATCGCATCCCAAAATAA
Organism: Pseudotsuga menziesii; assembly: GCA_001517045.1. Taxonomy (NCBI): domain Eukaryota; kingdom Viridiplantae; phylum Streptophyta; class Pinopsida; order Pinales; family Pinaceae; genus Pseudotsuga; species Pseudotsuga menziesii. The sequence goes on along the minus strand of LPNX010607170.1, from coordinate 650,866 downwards.
ATCTTAGTTGTTAATGGTGGAATACCTTTATCAATACCATTAATGGCCCGTACAGACTCTACGTTTCCTACGTGGATTCTACCCACACATAGGACCCCTTCCCATGCAACATGTCCATCAAATCCACGTGGCCAAAGTGGCCCACACCATATTTTCCAAAAATTTTATAAACACTTAAATTCTGAATTTTAACATGGGGCCTACACCATATTTTCCAAAATTTGTATAAACACTTAAATTCTGAATTTTAACATGTGGCTAAAATAATATTACATTTGGCATATTTTTTAAAAAACATGTCCATCCAAAATTCACACTTGGTCAATAATAATTTACACCTATACTTACCTTTCATGGAAAACTTTACGTCAATACTCATGATTGTAGATTTTTTTGTCTCATAACAGAAATAGTACTCCTTGGAACGGGTTCGATTCTCACCAAAATTTCACAATATTTATCTTAGACCTGTATTGATTTTAATGTATTTTCTTGGCAGCAACAACCATGTTAAATATGAGAATATATTTTTGGCATTTAATATCACGAAGTTTATAATGACATTCCTTCAAGCAATTAATATGCAAGCTATAAATTTTCCCAATTTACATAGAACCTTCATAAACATTAAAATTTTATTGTGACTACTCTTTGCAGTCGACTAAGTCCATAATTCAATCATCTATTTTCATATTAATACTATAAATTAAACCATTGGGAAAATTCGATACTATTTTTCTCAAAAAGTTTCATATAATTGTTTATCCAAACACTTTATGTGCAACCTCTGAATTTTCCAATAGAAACAAAATTAAGTCCAAACAGTCCAGTGCTGAAAAGCGTGGCTCTGATACCACTCTATAATGTATCCAATAGCCTCTTTTCACCATTAAGACCATGTGATACTCAAATACGTTTCCAAATCTTACCATCTATATTCAAATTCGTTTTTGTATCCATTCATTTAATTGCATAGTAGAATGTGTGTGTGTGCGCACACGCGCATGCATGTGTGCATGTGTGTGTAGTGGCCCAAAGCATTATACAGAATCACAATTTCTTTGCTGGCAGTTCAAATAGGGAACAAGCATACAATGCCATGCAATTTCATTCATAGGTACAAGCATAAATAATAATTTAACTATAAGGAAACACATAATTAACCATAGCATTCATATACAATTAGATACTTATCTTTTAATTCAATTGTTCTCCCAATCTAACTACAAAATAAGGATGTTCCTCCCATCCATAGACACTGTCAAGCCAAGTCTTACTTTGACAAGCCACCTCTAATATGGAGCTATCAATCCACAAGGGATAAGTGTTTTTCCACAACTTCTAAACAATCCAATATATTATGTAAACCACTAGTGGATTAACCCCCTCCACAACTATCGCAATCCTCAATTATGCTTCTCCAGCAACATGATCAACACCAGGAACAAGCCCCCTTCTTTGAGTTAACAATCCCTCGGGAAACCTCTAGTCCCCTTCTAGTGCTCCATAATAGAATGGACAGGAAGTCTCTGAATTGGGAACTCAAGGGATAAGTTGCAGTCTAGGTTTCTCTCTCTCTCCAGTATACTAGTTAATGGCATGAAAAAATCATATTTAGAAATGGATTCATTCTTTTTTGTCATAGTATCAAGTTTGACTATCCAAGGTAATGGAAAGGCTCATGTTCAAGGATAATTCAAAATGGTGGGATAGTCTAAGTAATGCTCCCCTCTCAACCTATCATTCATACTTTTATAGGAATGCACCATATTTCCATGTGGCCCATCGACATGGAAACACTCTTGATCCCCCTTTTGCATAACTAAATAATTTTGATTAAATCAAGACTCTTAGTCAAGGTTTAAACACTTGGTTTAACTGGATAAGACTAAGGATAAAAGATAATCCCACTATCACTTCCCCTCTTGTCGATTCATAGCCCCCAATATCTTCTTTGTCCCTCTTCCTCTGCAAGTTTTGGAGATTTTTATAGTAATATAAAAATGTACATTATATCTACATAGTCTTGATAATTCTGACCATTGTTTTTGGATTATTTCCTTTACAAAAATAGTTACAAATTTACATCATGGGGTCAAAAATGGGGTATTACAACTTATATCCTAATAAGCTATTACATTGCATTGAATTCAACTGCCCCAAAGGAGTTTGTCACTTTGCAATGTGATTTTATAGGAGATATCTAATGGGAGCAACTAGATAGAGTTTAGACACCCATCCCCAAGTAGACTTCGCAAAGGGACAAAACTAAAATGGATGTTTTAAACTTCCCATTATGCCACACAAAGACAATTTGGGTTGTGATATGCTCAGTTGGACAAGTATTTGGCCCATAATGCCCCCCAATGAATAATGGACCAGACAAAAAAGGAATTCTTAATACTCTATGAGATGCTTCCACATGCTATCAATATGGAAGAGCCAAGTCTTTTTATAAGGCTTAAATGTCCTCATCTTCTTTAGTTGACCATTTTGGATGGGTTTCGACATAGTCACTTATATTTATGAATACACTTATTTTTTTGAAATCCTTGGTTTTGTTTCGTTTCAAGTAGTTCTGCCAAGCAGCTAAGGATTGAAGTCCTTGGAAGGAATAATCTATTTGATGCACTCAATAACAATCTTGGTTGGGTTTGATATATGAAATTTGGAATTATCTCCAACTAGGGTACCTTGTCCATAATTTGTTTGTCAAAAATATCCTTAATCATGTGAATGCCCCTCTTGAAGAAGCAAAAGTTCGAGAGCCAATAATTCTTAGTGAAAAGTTTACCATTTGAAGCAACATAAGGGACCTCTATATAGAATAATCATTAAGACAAAAGCATGATCTAAGGGATTCCCATTTTTATCTTAGTTGAGATTTGAAATCTTTTGAATCCTTGCATATGCTTTGGGTCGTGAAATTTCCCTTAATTTTGACCTAGATTAGAGTGACAATAAGAGTTTGAAGGTTTAGTCCCTTTTGGAAGTTTTTTCCAAGAGGGACCCTCCGACTCAATACAAGATACAATTGCCAAGAAAGACTTTTCAAGCCTCCCTTTCAATATCCCCAATGACCCATTTGGCATAGAGGGATTGGCCTTGAGTGTGCATTTTAATAATGGCCCCCATTCCTTCCACAAGTTGTGAAAATCTCAGTTCACTCTTTGAAATCCTTTGCCTTCATCTATATTGACCCACATTCAATTGTGAAGGGATTTCTCAAGACTTTGATAAGAAGGCAACATAGAGCACCCAACATGAGGAATAATAGACATCACTAGAAGCCAATACTTTTATGCATATTTGAATTTTTGCAATTAGCATAATGGGATTGTTATCCATTTGTTATTTGTCTCTTATACACATTGCATGCCAATATCCTAGAGTTACTTAGTGCAATCTTGGAAAACAAATGGGATTCCCAACAACTTAAATTGTTGGTCATGAAATATCCATGATCATATTCAACCAACAAGTGAAAGGGTAAGATCCCTTTGACTCTATCGATGGCATTGAATTTTGGCCTATTGTATCCTAGACCCTTATGCCTCATAGAATACCTGCAGCAAATGATGATGTTTTTTGTTGGAATTTTATCCTCTAGGGAAGTGAGGAAGGTGTCATTAGAAAAGTTTCCATTGACCATTTATATTTATCTAGCTTCAGGTAAGGAATATTTTTTTAATTCCATCATGTGGTGAATAATAATTTATATGGATCCAATCGCCAAAACATACATGGTTAAGGTAAGAAATCATCTTTTCTTCAATAGGTTTCAATAGAAAGAGGGAGGACTGCATGTGTAGTTGGGTGATGTCATGTATATTGTGGAGGGAATGCTAGGATAATTAATTAAATTCTCCCTTGACCACGATAGTCTATTTGTATTTTCCTAGCTTAGGAAGTAATTTCCACTTCACTAGTTCCATGGGGGACTCATATAGGGCCCACCTAACACTAAATGTGCCTATCTGCATGAGTTTAGGAGCTCTAAGGACCAATACCTATAATTTATAAACCTACTTTGAGTGCCACCAATATTCACCAGTAGTTGACCCTAGTCATTGTTTAGTTATGTTCAGTTAGGCCTCGATTCCCATTAGTTAGTTCACTTTCAGTCATTGACCTAGCGCTAGTTTGCATGATTTAAGGGAGGTAGGGAACATTTTCTCACCTAACTCAGTCAGTTAGTTGTTTGTGATCTGATCCAATTAGCCGGAGTTGGATTAGTGAGATCTAGTGGTGATTTTCCCACACCGAGTTAGTTTTGGAGTCAGTATAGGTTGGTATATTTGAATCCTACTTAAGGCATTCAAATTATCCTATTTGTAATACCATTGTATTGCATAAAATATACTCATTAATGGATGTAATGATATTCTTCCAATTTTGTCTCCATGTGTGTTCAATTTTTCCTTAAATAATTGATCAGTCTTTACTAAATTCTTCTCTCTCTTCTACAACCTTCTTTCAATGAATTCATGCAGGTATGAAGATATTATGCTTCATTAAATTAAACATGGTATCAGAGTAGGTATCTAGGCCAGCTTCAAACCTCAGAAACTTACATTGATTCACTAGAAGCAATTGTGTTCCACATAAATCATGGTATTATTTCCTTGCTCCCTCTGGATTATGTCCAGAGAAGTCTAGCGAGGTGTGATGCACCCAGAAAAAGTGCACATGTTGAAGTGGAGAGTGTTTGAATTGGTTTGATTATGAATTGAAGTGTTTTGTAGTGTTTTTTCATGTACATTCAAACATTTTCTGAAGAAGTTGTTATTTTTGAAGCTTTACGATGGATAATTCAATAGCTTTGACACCCAAAATCATCCTCTCCCTCTTCAACTATCTTGATTGGAGGGATGATGTGCATATTTCCTTACGCAACAAGGGTCAAACCCCTAAATCCTCTTGAGAAGTCGAAGCATCTGAACAATTTGGATGAAGCATTTGGATTCATGTGCATCCACATCTCTAGGGAGATACTCTTGAATCTTGATGGACTAAGAACTCGAAAGAAGTATGGAATAATCTCGAATCCTTGTTTGGAAAGTAGGATCATCTCATGGGCCATATTCTATAGAATGACTTGAAAGCACTACAACCCAACAACTTTAAAACTATATATCATTGTTTCTCAAATTTCAAATCTTTTGTCATGCAATGCAAGCAATGCGAGATTTAGAAGAAGGATGAGCAATTAGTTCTCTCCATTCTCAGCAAACTTGGCTTAGAGTTCTTAGTGTTTGTATCCACCTTTCACTCCAAGAGACTAAAAACTCCACATTGGTGAATTTCATCCCTTGATTCCTTCATAGAATATCTAATACAAGAACAAGACAAGCTGATATAGATGAGAGACCTCAGAGCCTCCCAAAATCAAGCTCTCTTGGCTAGGGGAAAAAAATGCACAATCAAGGAGGAAGTAGAAAGGACAGGAGAAGAGGAAGATTGAATTTGAACCTAAAGAAGAGTTTGATCTAGCGGATGGAGCCTTAGGCTCTAAGAAGGAAAAACATCAGAGGTTTGAAAACGAAAAGTGCTCCTATTGCAAGAAAGAAATCCATACTGAGAAAGGTTGTATGAAGAAGACAATAGATCAAATTTCAAGACTCCTTGAACAACTAATATTTCCATCCTTTAAGGTGCAAGGAAGGATATACCTGGAGATAAGACTGAATATTATGAGAGAGGCCATGCAATGAAGGCTATATTTTCAAAATCTCATTCCTTCCTCATTGATTCAGGAGCTTCCAATCACATGGTTGCATCCAAAGAGTCATTCTCTTCATTAACAATTATCGATGGTCCAATTATTCACATGGGAGATGCCACTCAAATCCAAGATGAAAGGAAGGGTTCAATCAAATTAAAGCATGGAAGTGTTCAAGAATTTCCTTTATGTTCCCTCCATAGAAACAAATTTGTTGTATGTATATCATATTACTCATACAAGAACACCAAAGAGAGTTGTATTTGGCCATGACTTAGAGAAGATCTCATATATCTCAACTGGGAAGTTGATAATGAAAAGTGTTTCAAACCATGCCTACAAGGCATATGAATTCTTGCACTTTCTTCCATACTCATATTGTTTATGTATTTGTAACTTCGGAATGTATTCACTTGTATATCTTATGTATTGTTCCCCGATGTTTATTCCGGGAAGTATCTATAATGTAATTAAGTCATGTCATTCCCCGATGTTCCAATCCGGAGATTCAATAATGTAAACAAGTCATGTAAAGTCATTGAGGTTAAACCTCCATTGTAAGTCAGGGCAATAGTCCCCACACTTGTGTCAAGGTTAACCCTCCTTGTTGATTGGAGGGCAAATTCCCCACAATTGTTGAGCACTAGGGTTATTAGAATATCCTAGAGATGTTGGCTCTAGTAAGTAATTGTTAAGTGGGGCCAACATGTTAAAGTGGAAATTAAGTGAACGAAATAATATAAATAGAGAGTGACCCTCTCTATTTATCACACACACACTCACTCATTGGGGCGCATGAGTGAGAGAGGAGAAGCTCTCTCAAGTGTGAGAGAGAGAACAAGTTGTGGAGATCATCTTTTCTGTTTTCAGGTTTTACTGCTGCTATTGGTGCTCATTCTATATCTGAGGAAGTTGTGAGGTTTTCTCCTTTATGATTTCCCCGAGGAAAATGCTTTGTGTCTCTTGTCTCTTGTGTTTATTGTTGTGCATTTTATTCTCTCAGATAAAGATCCTAAGTTCATAATGCTATCTTGAATGATAAAAATTATAACATGGTATTAAAGCTAACCTGGGAAGAAGACATTGTGGAGATGCAAAAGTTAGGGCTTCTTACTTTTTGGGTCTCTCTCCACAATCCATCAGCAAAAGTATGCTATGATGACTCTCCATTGAAGGGCGCATCTTTCTGTCGAAGCAGAATTCGATTCCACACATTTTCAGTTTTTGGTCCGGGAAATTAGGGCTTCTTAATGTAGAGGAATTTTTTAGTGAGCCCGGCATAGGATTTCTCTCCTCATAAAAATCGAAGTTTAGATACCTGGGTTGAGATTTTTGGTTGGGTGAAACTCCAGGAAAGTCAAACCCTAGTTTGACCCCAGGCCTGAAAAATCCTAAAATAGTAAAGCTGATAAGTTTTAGTACATTTGCTATATCTCAGGATTGGAGAATGCTCAGGAGCTAAAAATTTCACATACCAAAGATAAAAGCCCGATTTACACTATGTCCAAAATTCAGCCTCATGTTCACTATATTATAGAATATATGATCCCTCCAAGTTAGGGTTCCAGCCTTTTCTAGGATTCATTCCTAAATAGGACACCTGGGGAGAATTGCTATATCTCAGGCTATGAAGGTCCAAATGAAATTTTTGAATATGTTCCAAAAAAGGAACAGAATTTAATTTCTATGGTCCAAGTTTCAGACCCATAAGAGGAAACAGTGACACATGGCAGTCCATACAACGTCGCTATGCTAAACAGTTCTGAAACATGTCACCTTGGGAAAATGCTCATAAGTCCCAATTGGTTAAACCTATGGTGTTGGAATAGGGACATGCGAGGCTAACTCACTGTGAAGTTTCAGACATGCGAGTCTACCTCACTGTAGAAACAGTATCAGGCATTTCTGCAGAAGAAATTAGAAAACTAGGGCTTCCTATTCTGAGAGCTTCCCTCCACTTTTTTCAGAAAAGGAGTACATTGGATAGCTCACCTTGAAGAGATATATCTTTCTATCCAATTAGGTCTGAAAGATTCCAAGTTTTGAAAATTAGGGTTTCTCTGAGAAACCCTAGATCAACCAGCTCCGGAACGAGAACATACACCTCAAATCGGTAAGATCTAATCTTTTGCTATTTTCATTTGAGGTTCTCATTTCAAAGTGATCTATCACATCAGCTTAATGATAATCTTGGTGAAGTTGACAACTTCCAAGCATAGAAGTATATGATCTCTCTGAAGAAAATGAATTGGACACCTACATGAGTAGAGAGGTTCTAGTTCCAGTGGGAGATGAGGCTCAAAGCCTTACACAAGAAGAACTTGGTCAAGGCCAAGAAGATCATTGTTGATTCAATCACGGATCAACTTGTACCACAAGTGTATTCACTAAAGACAGCGAAGATGTTTGATTCCTTGACCAAGATATTTGAAGGGAAGAACATAAATCGAGAGAGGACTTTGAGAAAACAGTTGAAGAATGTGAAGATCTAGAATGCAGAGACCATGCAGTCATACTTTACAATGGTCTCTCAAATCAAAGAACAACTTGAAGCGGTAGAAGAAGAAGTGGAGAATACCAAAGTTGTGATAACCACTTTGAATGGCCTCCTAGGATCACGGGATTCATTCATTTGAGGAATGTGTGCTAGAAGGAATTGATTACTTTCAGCAGACTCTAGGAAGAGCACACACAAGAAGAAGCTCGACTCATAAAAGAGAAAATAAGATGGGAGCAACTGAAGATCAAGCTCTCACCATCCAAAGAAGAACCCTCACGTGATGAGGAATATCAATTCTTGAAGAACCTCTTATCCATCTTGAGCATTTGGATAAGAAATGATGAAGCCATCACTGAAGAAGATGATGAAGTGGAAGGATCAAGAAGGAGTCTACCCATGAAACAAATAAAGATAAGTATTCAATTGTCATCTCATGATATTGTTTATGTTATGCAATTTGTTTATATTCAATTGATGTATTATGCATGATAGAATGTCTGCATTAATGATAGTATACTACTAATATGCATGTGATGGGTAAGTAGCTCATGGTGCTACACAACTCTCCATTGCTACGTATCTAGAATGAAACCTCTTTGCTTACATATTAGATTAGTGCACAATCTCAATGTTGTCCTGGTAGAGATGGAAGGCATCTAGAAAAGTTTCCGTGAGATATGGATGAATGTTGTATTGGCTAAAATAGTTTCATGATCATATATTTATGCATAAGAATTTGCCATTATGAATATGCCTTATGAAATGTTTCTAACCATACAACTAATGCATTTGAATTGTATGAAAGATCACGTACATAATCACCTACAAGAAAAGAAGGATGAGACTTGTTTCGAAGAACAAGTGATGACAGATAAAGAATAATATGACGAATGCAGTGACATCATTGATGCAAAGCCTTCCAGCTATGAAAAAGTAACCAAGAAGAAATGGACAACCAGTTCAAGAAGAATGATGTCTAGGTTTTAGTATTGATAGATGAAGGGAATTTTGTAGTTCCATCATGCAATAGATGGAAACATCGTGGGATAGAAGGAAATATTCATACCACGAGGCATAGACTACGAAGAGACATTTGCAGCCACTAGAAATACATATGACAGGAAGAATCATGTGTGCAAATGAAAGGAGACCTTGTATGAGCTCAGAAGACACCCATGGGAAAACACATACATGAGGAGCTTGATGAAGATATTAACCTTTGCTACAAGGTTGAAGATGAAAGTCTATAGAGGATGACAAGCTCACAAATGGGTGCGAGAAGAACTTTTGAAAAAGTTCAAGATAGAGGATATTGGTATCCAGTGATCCTAGATGGATACATAGAATATTAGTAGCAGAGGAAGCTACTTGTCACTCCGGTATAGAATGTTTCAGTGCATACAGTACGAAAGACAGAGGGAGAATGATGCTCTTCTTCAGAGGGAGTGACTGCAGAAGATCCTGAGCTTCGACATGGTACAACAGGATGGGAAAATTACTGATGACTCTAGGATTTACTAAGAGTAAAGTAGATTCCAATATTTGCTTCAAGGTTGAAGGAGAAAGACCAGTGATGCTCCTGCTATATGTCAATGACTTGTTCCTGACAGAAAAGAGGAACTCATTAAAGTTGCAAGAAGGAGACTTGCTGCCAAGTTCGAGATAAAGGACTTGGGGATGATGCACTATGTTCTAGGCATGAAGGTGTGGATAAGGGAAGTATGCAGTAGAGATCCTGAAGAGGTTCAGGATGATGGACTGTAGGGCCATGAACACACCTATGGCATCAAACCTGAAGCTATTGAGTGTTGCTTCATCAGAGTCGGTTGATGCCACGATGTATCATCATATGATTTACCTGACAAATACGAGACCAAATATTTTCTTTGCTATGAACACATTGAGACATGTTCACCTGATGGTTGCAAAGCATGCAGTGAGGTACTTGAAGGGTACAGTTGATTATGGGCTCAAGTATCAGGAAAATCAGAAGATTAACCTGGAGGGTTATGAGGATTTGTATTGGGCAGGTAGTTCCATTGATAGGAAGAGCACTTCGAGGTGCTACTTCAGTATGGGATCAAGTGTGATCTCTTGGTTTGGAAGGATGGAGTCCTGCATGGCCTTGAGTACAGCTGAGGTAAAATATGTTGCCACTTGTTATTTGGGAGGTAGTATGTTTCTTTTGAAAACTACTATTTGATTTTCTTGATTTGACTTGCATTTTTGTATGATTCAGAGAGGAGCAGTGAAGCTCCGGTATGTGATCCAGATCGAGATCTCTTGAAAGAGGGAGCTCTAGCATAGTCGGTGAGATAGGTTGTCTGAGCATAAATCCCGGAGAATATTGTAGATTGCTCAGATGTAAACAGGCCTATAGGTTGTCCTCGGATGTAATCAATCTTGGTGAAGCTCGCAGGTTATCCTTGAACATAATCATCCATGATGTTATTTTATGGTAGAAATGACCAAAGTAAAGTTTGAGTACTTCAGGGAGAAGCTTGGTGTTCTCTAGATCGAGGTTCCCTCCAAGGGGAAGTGATGAGTCCATGAGCCATTCTGACATGGTGAGAGGATTGGTTCCTTCCATGGTCAGATGTAAGGGCTGAGCCATTCTGTCATGGTGAGAGGATTGGTTCCTTCCATGTCAGATGTGAGTGTTGAGCCATTCTAATTTGACTGTAGGATTGGTTCCTACATGATCAGATATAAGTACTGAATGCCATTCTTGGAATGGAGGCACCTTGTCAGTTACCAAGAATACTCAGCTTGGTGTTGAGATGCCATTCTTTGGGAGAATGGAGGCACTTGGTCAGTTACCAGGAATCCTCAGTCTGGGACTGAGAGCCCTTCCGATGCGATGTGTTCACACAAGGTTGGATGTAAGTGCAGATCTCGGGGATGATTTTAAGGAACCATACTTATTTAAAAGTGTATAAATGTTGGCGAATATTACCAATTCTTAAAACGACACTATAAAATGATTGGCGATATTTTTCAAAAAATATTTTAATTTCCAAGGATTTTATATCGTTTATATAATAATTTGGTGATTTTTAGGGTGAAAAAATTTTACCCCATCAAAATTGGGTGAAATAGGGCTTCAAAAAATGCAAAATGGCGAATCTTTTTTGAGAGAAGAACATGGAAAAATAGCCCACTGGGCTAAAATTCGGCCCTAAAATCATCCCTAGCAGATCCCTTCCAATGCGGTGTGTTCACACATGGTTGGATGTAAGAGAAGAGCCCTTCTGATGTGGTGTGTTCACACATGGTCAGATATAAGTGCTGAGCCATTCTGGCACGATGTGTTTACACATGGTTAGATGTCAGTGCTGGGCCTTTCTGACAAGATGAGGTTAGATGTGAGTGTTGGGCCTTTTTGACAAGATGAGGTCAGATGTGAGTGCTAGGCATGCCTTTCTGATAAGATGAGGTCATATGTAAGTGTTGGGTGGGCCATTCTGACTTATGGTTAGATATAAGTGCTGTAGAAGACCTACATGGAGGTTAGTCCTACAACCCGTATGAAAAAGGGTTGGCTCTGTAGAACTTCCTATGACAAGAAGAATGAAGAGATAGCACAATTTGATTGAGATAACAAAATAAATAATGATGATGATGATTTAGTGATGATCCAGCTTTGATGATGATCTATATCAAGTGACAATCCATACTTGATGATGATCCAACAGTGACGATCCAGATCAAGTGATGATCCAGACTTGATGATGATCCAGAAGTGACGATCCAGATCAAGTGATGATCCAGAATTGATTATGATCCAGCAGTGATGATCCAGACTTGATGATGATCCAGTGATGATCCAGACTTGATGAAGATGACTTGACAATGAATATGACTTGAAGATGAAGATGACTTAATGACGATCCAGATGATACAGAGAAGAAGACTTGTGCTGATAAATTGTGTCGAGAGAATACCTTCCTAGTTAAGAGGGAGTGTTGATGTATTTGTAACTTCGGAATGTATTCACTTGTATATCTTATGTACTTTTCCCCGATGTTTATTCCAGGAAGTATCTATAATTTAATTGAGTCATGTCATGCCCCGATGTTCCAATCGGGAGATTCAATAATGTAAACAAGTCATGTAAAGTCATTGAGGTTAACCCTCCATTGTAATTTCGGGCAATAGTCCCCACATTTGTGTCAAGGTTAACCCTCCTTGTTGATCGAAGGGAAAATTCCCCACAGTCGTGGGGCACTAGGGTTATTAGACTCTCCTAGAGATGTTGGCTCTAGTAAGTAATTGTTAAGTGGGGCCGACATGTTAAAGTGGACATTAAGTGAATGAAAGAATATAAATAGAGAGTGAGCCTCTCTATTTATCACACACACGCTCACTCAATGGGACGCATGAGTGAGAGAGGAGAAGCTCTCTCAAGTGTGAGAGAGAGAACAAGTTGTGGAGATTATCTTTTCTTTTTTCGGGTTTTACTGCTGCTATTGGTGCTCATTCTATCTCTATGGAAGTTGCAGGGTTTTCTCCTTTATGGTTTCCCTGAGTAAAATTCTTTGTGTCTCTTGTCTCTTGTGTTTATTGATGTGCATGTTATTCTCTCAGATAAAGATCCTAAGATCATAATGCTATCTTGAATGATAAAAATTCTAACACATATCTAGTGCACCCTCAACTACCATTTGAAAGGGAAGGTAAATTCACTCTACCTAAACCTTTTCCATATGATAATGTTTCCATTAATGTTTCTGATTCAGAATCCAAAGTAGAGGACCAAGTTGAATCAGTTTATGGAATTTAAGATGAAGTTCAATCAAATCCATATCCAGATCCAGTCCCTACTCCCAATCCTAGGCCTAAATGGGATTAAACGACTATTGAGGTTTCTAGGAACATCACTGAAAAGTCATCTGACATGAGGAGAATAATATATTTGTTTCAAAAATAGATCCTCATTTTATGTCAAGAAAATACAGTTCTCCTAGAAAGGTGATACAAACTCCAAGTGAGATGCTTCATGATGGTAAGGTTTGATCAACAATTCTACTCACGGAAGAACAAATTCGATCATGTCACTCTTCATCCAAAAATAAGAGACAAAGAAAACTTTACTCTTCTATCTGTCATCGAATTGGAAGAAGGTGGAGAGTTTCACATGCATAGTACACAATAAATAGTGCACAAAAGGACCATCACTTTGCATTACTGCTTCACAGAGATGTAGATTGCAGAAATATTTTCTCTTGATGTGAAAGCTTGATCCTGTTTTTTTCCTACTTATTTTGAGAGGGGGGGTTTCCCATGAGGTTTTCCCCATTTCATTGGTTTGTTAAGAAACCATTTTTGCATTTAGATTGTATGGTTGACCTTTCTTATTAGTTTCCAGAGCCTAGGTTGTCCAAGTTAGGATTAAGGAGGGGTGTTAGGACTATTAATCAATCCTCCCTTCACCACCATAGTCTATTTGTCTTTTCCTAGCTTAGTAGGTCATTGCCACTTCACTAGTGTCACGGGGGACTCATATGGGTCCCACTTGACACTCATTGTACATGTTTGCATGACACTCATTGTACATGTTTGCATGAGTTTACGAGCTCCAGGGACCAATCCCTATAATTTAGGAACCTACTTTGAGTGCCACCATCAGTCATCAGTAGTTGACCTTAGTTGGTGTTCATTTATGTTCATTTATGCTCTGATTCCCATCAGTTAGTTAAATTTCAGTCATCCTTGTGCTAGTTTACATGATTTAAGGGTGGTAGAGTGCCTTTTATCACCTAACTCATTCAATTAACTTTTTTTTATCTTATTCAACTATCCAAAATTTCATTAGTGAGCTCTAGTGGTGATTTTCCCATGCCGAGTTAGCTCTAGTGTCAGTCCAAGTTGGTAGATTTGAATCCTAACTAAGGAATTCAAATTATCCTATTTGTAACACAATTGTATTGCATACAATATACTGATTAATGGATCTAATGATATTCTTCCAATTTTGTCTCCATGTGTGTGCAATTTGTTCTTGAATAATTGATCAGCCTTTACTAAATTCTTCTCTCTCTTTTGCAGCCTCCTTTTCTCATTGAATTCATGTAGGTATGAAGATCCTAGTATTCATTAAATTAAACAGGGATTGGGATATGAATATCCAATATACTCTTCTCATTCTACACTTCATAGAATAGACAATGGTTCTTCAATAGAACACACTAGGATTTAGAACACAACACATTCAGTCTTTTCAACATAACACAAGTAATATCCCAGAAGTGAAATGGTTTTGGAGTTTTTATCATCAATTCAAGTAATCCAATCCTGCTTAGGAAGTCACAATATCAATGTCAATTTGAATATATCATAAGATTCGATAAGAAGCTTCATATTATTTCAATTCTATAATATATGTTTATGTATTAAAATGAAAAATAAATCATGCTTAAAATCAAATCCTTATATCAAAAAAATCAAATATAGACCAGGGATGATTTTAAGGAACCATACTTATTTAAAAGTGTATAAATGTTGGCAAATCTTCCCAATTTTTAAAACACCAACTATAAAATGTTTGGTGATATTTTTCAAAAAATATTTTAATTTCCAAGGATTTTATATCATTTATATAATAAATTGGCGATTTTTAGGGTGAAAATATTTTACCCCATCAAAATTGGGCGAAACAGGTCTTCAAAAATTGCAAAATGGTGAATCTTTTTTTGGAGAAAACCCCCTAAAAATAGCCCATGGGCTAAATTTCGCCCCTAAAATTATCCCTGATCTAGACCTCGGAAGCCTATAAAACATAATGTGAAAATACTAACCACTAAACTTTTCATTTTAAGAAATTTAAAAACCCAAGGCTCATTGACAATGAGAAGTTGGTGGGCCTAAAGAATTAAACGAGATATAAGTTATTTTATGACAATATACTTATGTTATGAATTTGGTAATTTCATGACTGTCTTTTTGGAATGGATGAGAGAATATTTTGAAATACTATTTTTAAATAAAAATGGATTTATTTATATTATATTTTTTAAAATAAAACAAAGGATATCGTGCCATCAATCCATTCCTGCATTTTTTTTTATGTGGGGTGCACAATTACCACATAAAATATTTGGGTACCGATGTTGTCAGGCAGACATGTAAAACATGCAAAAAAGAATTGTGTTGCAAATTTGAAATATGCTTGAAGGATAAATTTCATTGTCATGTGCTCCTCATAACGCACATCTTAAAAAAAAAAATTTAAGTGGGATTCTACTCCATAGTGTTTATTTGATTTCTTTATAATAAAATTTAAGAGATATTCTCATTCCAATATTTTTGAAATTTAGAAGAAAAGCTTTTTCCAACTCAAGATTGATGAGTGTGTTACAAATTTGAAATATATTATGTGTCCTTCATAGAACAACACATTACAAAGTATTTTAGTAAACAAAAAACACAGAAGAAAAAGTGATTTAATTCAAAAGTTTTTTTTTTAAATCATTTTTGAAATAATACTTTCCATTGAAAAGTTGAGTGTTTATTTAATTCCAAAAAATAAAATGTACGATATACTTTCTTCGTATATCATAGAAATTTAAGATATATCATGAATTGAATTACAACCATATTAGTTACACAGTACCTTTATTTAACTGTTTTAATTCAAATGCATATCAAAGACAAATACACAACTTCCTTAATAATGTAACAACCGGCCAAAAGAGGTGTTATCTCATGATTTGGACCAAAAAAAACTATGTAAACTAGTCCAACCGGTATGTTTTGTTAGAACCAGTTGGGTAATGATAGCATTTCTTTGAATGAAATTTTGTGGTAGGTAATTGGGATTACTTGCAGGGTTTAATGATATCCATTTGGAAGAAAATGTTGTATAGCATCGATAGTTTATGAACATTCTCATCCAACACACAATATTTTGGAGACCATCTTCATTTCTAAATTGTCTATTTTCACACAGTTAGGAGCAACAGAACAATAATGTGTGCCATGATTAGTATGGGAAGGCTATTATACAAATTCTAAATCATGATATGATTCAAGGAATTGTGCATTTATTCTTAGGGATGACAGAATAAAATCTACGTGATTAATGGAATTTTTTGGGCCTATTTCAATCAGGTACCTGTTATTTGAACCCATAATTGGTTTAAAAAATGATGACTTCACCACATCTCTTCAAGAATTATTTGACATCAAATAAACATGATTTTGTGTAAACTTGTAGAAGCTACCATCCGCCAAATCAGTGATCTCAATATGCATTCATGACTTGGATGTTTCAAAGCTTATTATAATTGTTTTTGGACCTAATCTAAGAGAAAAATAAACCTAGAGAATGTAGCATACAATAAACCCTTTGGCATCCTGTAGGGCACAATTCTTTCCAGCATGGGTATTGAATTTTATGCCATTAATACATATGCTCGACATCTGCTACAATCTTCTACATGGAACTCTATTCAAATTGGAGAACAATTAACCCATGGACTAGAAATGAAAGCATTAGTGGAAATGCTAAAATAGGGGCACAAGAGATAGAACAATCCAAGGAAACTATAGTTGCAGCTCTCAATGAATCATAGCTTGAATTTATTACAACTGTAATTGCATTATTTTCAAAATAAGTGAGCAATATGACATTTGGTATTGCTACTGATCCTTTCAGTTTTGAAGGTCGTATGCCAGATTTGTACAAGCCTTGGAGGAAAATGAGAGACAAAAAAAATGTGTGTATACTCTTCTTGTCATTTCAAATGATACGCTACCAGATGTTGTTGAAGAGGATATACATCTTGGAAGAGTCTTTCCTCCTTTCCGATGATGTATTACGCCAAGTGTGCAAGAAATTTCTATTATAATGGAACTTCTAGGTTTAGTTAACATGGACTTTGCATATGTGAAGGATATTAAGAGAAATTCAGGAAAAGAAATGCTTGGAGTGGGTGTGTCATTTGGAAAACATCGCCCATTGCCATCCTTAGCCCAAGACTCCATTTCTTCAGCACTTTTATTTTCCTCCTCGATTTATTGCTCACCTTATATCTCGAGTGTTATATATATAGAGGAGTTTAATATGGGGTACCTAGGGAGGTATCCAAGGGGAATAAAGGATGTAATGGGTACCTAAATGGGAATACTATATGCAATAGGTAATACTGGTAATAATTAATGTAATGTGACCATTAATAATAGAATATGGTCCACTTGATGGTTGGGGGTTAGTTAGAAGAAATAATATAATAATAAGGCATAAACCCCTAAATATACTCATGAGAAAGTATAAATATACATGAGTATCATTATGTTAGTCATGTTGAAGATTATTATCGTAAAAGCATGGCTTGAGGAGTGATTCCTTCCTCTAGGAGTATTTGATCGTGTAACCCTACATTAAGGGTTCTCTATATCTTAGTTTTATTATTATGGTGAATGTCTCTTTGATTCTTTTGAAGTGTTCCATATCTTTGTTGTGATTTAGTTTTATGGGTTAATGATCACTACAAGTGGTATCAAAGCTCTTTCCTTGGAACAAGTGAGGATTTTTTTTTTGGAAGAAAATTAGGCCTAAATTGGGCAGTGAATTTTAGATCAATTTTGGGAAATTTTTGTGTAGATTCAGATGAAAAATGTTGCATATTTGAATTCCTCTCGTAAAAATACACATTTTCCACCAAAATATAGAGAACCCTTAAGGTAGGGTAACATGATCAAATACTCCTTACGAAAGGAATGTCTATTTGATTCTTTTGAAGTGTTCTAAATCTTTGTTTTGATTCAATTTTATGGGTTAAAGATCACTGCAAGTGGTATCAGAGCTCTTTAATTGGCACAAGTGGGGATTTTTTTTATTTTTGGAAAAAAAATAGGGCTAAATTGGGAAACAACTTTTAGATCAATTTTTGAAAATTTGTGTCTAGATTCAAAAGAAAAATGTTGTATATTCGAATTCCTCTCGCAAAATAACATAGTTTAAAAAAAATCAGCTCATTTGGAGTTTAGAAACTAGAGATATCGCTGATTGAAAATCAACTATCTCTTTTTTTACATAATTTCTATGACGACCACGAAAAATCGCAGAGCGAATATATTTTGTCATGGTTCCCAAATTTCTATTTTGATTGTGATGTAGATGCAAAGTGGTTGTTCTAGTTCCAGAAACAGGTTATAATAAATATTTTGAGCAATATTGATTGAGTTATGCTCATTTTAAATTTTAAGTCTCAAAACCCTAGCTACAAGGAGGATAATTAAATGGTTTTTGGAAAACCCTCACTCTGTTTACGGGTTTTTGAAAAACAAATGGGAAGTTTTTATTTTATAGGAAATAATGATGGTTCTAGTACTGAAGAATGTATAAAAAACAATTGTTGGATTTTTCCCTCTCTCTATCCCTAGACCCAGGTTCAGTCCCTTCTGCTCAGCATAAAAAAGCCCAAGATATTGGCCCGACGGAGCAGAGCTCAGCCGATAGCATTTGTGACATAGATTCCATTTGTTGGACTTCGGGACATAAGGGTAGAATTCATGTAGAATTCTGCCTAAGTATGGAAGAAGAGGGTAAAGAAGAAGAGGAAGGAGCTACGATAGAAGGAACAACATCAAAGGAAAGAGAAGGATGTTGTGATAGAAGAAGGAAAATAAGGAGGAAGAAAAAGAAAAGGTGTAGGATGATGAAGCTACGCCAATTTTGTAAGCTACGACAAAAGGATAGAGTAAGAGATGAGATTTCATGGAAAAATATTCGCAGAAGCAAGTGTGCAGATAAGGTAACGTCTAGAAAATGAAAATAAGGCATAATGCTAAGAGAATGACAACCCTTAGAGATTGTGGGTATGAGCTTGGCTAGAACTAGTGGAAACCACACTTAAAGGAATTTTTGTAAGTAAGGACGATAGCGCCTTTTTGGTTATGTATTACTAGAATAGGAAAGACAACCTATTGGCTAAAGACAGTAAGTCTATTGCGATAGCAACTGAAGCTGAGTCTGTTAGAGTCAGTATTGAGCTAGTATTGAGTCTATAACAAGCATGTATGGGAGTTATATCGAGTCTGTAATAAGGCTATAAAAGGAGGAACCCAATTTGTAAATGGGTTAGCTAGTTCTTGCTTAGATGGTTTTTGAGTTGATTAATTGATACAGCAAGTTTGAATAAGTCTCTAGACTCTTGGAAAAGATGCTTGAGATAGACTAGAGGTAGATGGTTTTGGTTAATGAATATGGATTGTTGAGTGCATCAAAGTAGTATTTTTGCAGTTGAGTGTGCAGAGAGGTAGAGGAGGTCAAGTTGATCCAGGGTGTGTGCGGATAGCTAAGTAGGAGTAGAGTGGAGTGATAAATATAGAGAGGATTAGAGAGCATGAGGGGGAGGAGAAGTCTGTAGAGATAGAAGAGAATACCTTGAACAGAGTCTATAGCTTTATGTATATACAAAAGGTGCATCTATTTCCTCATGCCAATGCCAAATGAAGAGAACCTTGTGGTTTTTTTCCCAGATGGGTTTCCACGTTACATGCTGTGTATATGTGTGAATGTTGAGTAGCTCAGATAAGTGCATACTTACTATGATTGATGATTAATTAGTTATGGTGTTATAAATGGATAAATTTATGAATGTCACATTATAGTAATGAATATTCATGTGATGTATGTTTACTAAGTTTACATAAGACTGCATAAATAAGGGTGAATCATACTTCATTGTTAGTATATAATGTGCAAACCACCAACCGACCTTCCTGGTATTCATTGGAAACATTGGCACAAAGCCAAGGACATAAAATATCCTGCCACACAAGATGCAAAAATGTGATTCTAGCAGTTACCCATAAAACTAAGATATCTCGAGTGAGATGGAATTTGTGTTGCAGGTGCGGCCGACTGGGCTCTGCTCCGTTGGTCCGATATCTTGGGATTTGTTGTGCTTACCAATAAGGTCTTGAACCTGGGTCTAGTAAGAGAGGGAAGAGGACAAAAATCCAACAAATGGTTCAGCTGCTGGGACCTAAAGTGTTGTGGTGAGGGATATGTTCTGGCATCCCACAAAACTAGAGATCCAAGATTGGGTGGATTTCAAAGAACTAGAGTTTGCACGAGAAGAAAGAAAAGGAACCTGGTAGAACCCAACAAACTAGTTGGGTCGGTACATCTATTTAGAAATTTATAAGAGTTTCTTTTCTGAGTTCCCTGATGTATTGTATGAGTGGTTATCTAAGTTGGAAACCTAGCAAAATAATTTTCAAGGAGGAGAAATGAAAGAGTGGACTCCTTTCTTGATTGAGCAGGTGAAAAGGATCAACGACCCTATATCAAGGGATGTGTACTTTTGGGTAGATAGTATCATATAAGGATATATCACTGAGTTCATTGTTAATACAATAACCTCATATAGTTAGGCCAAGACAAAAAAATTTCAAGGACCATGCAGTCGATATCCCTCATCTTTGAAGATGTGGATAAAAATACTTATATGTGAAAAAGGCATTCTGCGAATGACAGACTGAATAGCAAGGGGTGGCTATGTCTTAACAAAACCCTATAATGAGATGTTCCCAAGAGAAAGTGGAACTGAACTAGAACAAGGATTTTTAAGAAGTGTAAGAAGATTCAGGTCCGACAAAAGATGAAAAACTATGTTCGAACGAGGAAGTTGCAGCACAGAGAAAGAAGAATACGACTACGAGTTTACATCGTACTTAGATGAAGGATTTTGTGATGAGGGAGAGGAATATCAGCCAATATCGAAAGGAGATGAAGAGTCATAGGAGTCGACTGAAGCTTGAGAACAAGAATGTGTACACAAATCTCCTACAGTACCATAAGTAAGATCACGAGACTTGTCTCCAAGTATTTTTGTAAACATGAGTCGCACTAACGCTGTAAATAGCAGACAAGGAAGTCTGACTAGTCCAAATTTTGATCCGACTATACCAGCACTCAATCCAACATCGATTAATTCAATGCCATGGAACTGACATCAATATCCCAGCATTAAATAGGAATGGACTGGAAAACCCCGAGAAAATTGGTTTTTATGTGATGTTGTCTACACTGTACGACGGATCGAGGATGGGAATGCTAATAGAGCATAGTTGATCATGATGCTATGAGTTCATGCACTAGAATGGTATATGAATTTTTACATAGTACCGGTAGGAATGGTCCCAAAGACACTCAATGAGATTCGACTCGGGTTTATTGATGAATTTAAGAAACCAAAGTCCGAGTCCCAATGCATCACCGAGATCAAATAGATCAAGAAGCTACCAAAAGAATATGTTTGGGATTTTGACCA